>PVIU01012778.1:0-58593 GCA_004026605.1 Ondatra zibethicus | reverse complement strand
TGTGAAATCCCATGCAACCATCTTGGGGTGCATTGCTGTCTTTTGATTTGCATCTCCAGGGACACACTGGAGCTGATGTTTCCTCTTCTAAGATGCTATTGCATTCCTTTTTCCACTTACTTTCTCCTGACTCTCATGCTGAAGTATCCTGGAGGCTTTCTCAGTCCTAAGGGTTAGTAGGTTAAGAATTGGAAAATCTATTGAGTCTGTTAAGGTGGCCCCAGTTTTCAGATTATGCTCCCTCCAAGACGAAACTTAATTGCTACTGAGAATCTGGTAGGTAAGACTTTTGAGGATGTAGTCAGTAGGAAGGACTTACCAAATACAGCCCCTCATAGTTCACCAGAACTAAGACAAATACGATAACTTGCTAAGCCTGTGATACTATGTTACAGCATGATTCATTTTATGCCCCTGGGTGGCATGGTGTTGAAAATGGCCACCTGTGGTCCAATGTATCTTTGTTCAATGCGTCAAGGATGCCCTTTTGCATCTAGACATGTCAGGATTTTATGACACCACAGATGTGGATTACTTTAAACTTATACACGTATCTTCAACCAAATGATCCTAGAGTAATCAATCTCTGTGCAAGAAGAACTATGTCTGGAGGGGTGTAGCCTCTACTGTATACTGCCAGAGGACCGCCACTGGCCCTCCCCCTCACCTATCTGTTGAGGGCTGAAGTTGAGCAGGGACCTCCAGCTCAAGCTCACTATTCAACTTTTATAGTGGCATGACCCTGCAACCTTTTATAGTGGCATGACCCCTGCAACCTTTGGGCTTCCCTCATACCAAGAGATTTTAGTTAGATGTGTGTGGTGGTTTGAAAGAAAATGGCCCCCAAAGGGAGTGGCGTTATTGGGAGGTGTGGCCTTGTTGGAGGAGCTGTGTCCCTGTGGAGGCAGGCTTTGAGGTCTTAAGCTTCACTCAGGGTCGCAGTTAACTTCCTGTTGCCAGCAAGATATAGGACTCTCAGCTACCACTCCAGCGTGTCTGCCTGTGTGCCACCATGTTCCCCCACCATGATGAAAATGGACTGAACCTCTGAACTATAAGTAAGCCACCCCAATTAAATATTCTTATTTATAAGAGTTGCTGTGGTCATGGTGTCTCTTCGCAGCAATAAAACCCTAACTAAGATAATGTGCTAGACAATTTCTCAATAAAATGAAATCTGGAAAGAGAAAAGGCACTTGGGACACTATTGCAAATTTGCCTTTTGCATCTCAGAAAAAAATGGACCCCCAAAACCATTTCTGTGAGACTGAAACAAAAAAAAAACAACAAAAATTAAAACAAAACAACAAAACACGCATGCAGTAAGATCTTGGATCAGGGTGCCTTCCACTGCTGAGAATGGAGAGCAGGCTACTTGAATGATCCCCCACTTAGCTCTAGAACACTTTTACACTTTGTAAACTTCATCCATACTGGTTGAGAACCATCACATGGTCTTTCCAAACTGTTAAATATACCTCACTACACACTGTGACTTTTTTTTTTAATCTTTGGATCCAACTCAGTTTCTGGCACAAAATAGGCATTCAGGGAATATTTGTTGAGTTAAAAAATAAAAACAAATGTCCTGACCTGATTTGATAGAGAACTCTACCTAAGGCCAAAGAGAACTACAGTAGGTGGGGGTGAGGTGGGCAGTGGTGAGGTTTGGCATGCCACAGGTAAATATAAGTGTTGGGAGTGCTGAATACTGAATTTGTAGATGAATTAAAGCATTTGATAACCTTGTAAATAGACTACTGTATATTTATATAAATGGCACACTTAGGTTTTAGTTAGAAGGAGCTAAAATAACTGTGTAAAAAAATGAAAGCGTCCATCAGTCAAATGCTTGTTTTGCCTACGTGAAAGTCAAACAACCAACAGGACTGATTTTTTCTTCTTCTCTCAATCAGAGCTTTGTTCCGTGACCCAGCACTGCAGTGCAAGCTCCCAACTTAAGGCACTGTTGACTGTTCCAAGCAAGGCCCCAGCCTATGTTCTGCAGGCTTCTGTGTGGGGAAGGGTGGAGAAGGCAGCAAAATGTGTTTTCGAAGCCATGCTGCTGGCTCAGTTACTAGCTGTGACAGTGGAGTTTAGTCAACAGGCTGTTAGGTTAGTGTCTTCTTCCAGGACATTCATTGTACGGAGAGAAACAAGGATGGAAAACAGCAAGAACCGGTCAGTGCCTTCACCTCGCTATGGTTTCATTTGTTTGTTTTGGGACAGGAATGGGATTTCATGTAACCCTGGCAGGCCTCAAACTCGGTACATAGCTGAGAATGACCTTGAACTCCCAATCCCCCTATTCTATCTCCCAGCACTGTGATGATTAGCACCATGCCCCCACTTCTGGTTTTCATGTTATTGTCTCTTTAACTTAGATGCTGTTCTAGTTCTTCAGCTGTAGAAAATATAGGCAGTTACATGTGTACATATCAACTACTTAAAGACCCCCCAAAGGGGGGCTGGGTAGATGGCTCAGCAGTTAAAAGCACCAGCTACTCTTTCAGAAGA
Organism: Ondatra zibethicus; assembly: GCA_004026605.1. Taxonomy (NCBI): domain Eukaryota; kingdom Metazoa; phylum Chordata; class Mammalia; order Rodentia; family Cricetidae; genus Ondatra; species Ondatra zibethicus. The sequence goes on along the minus strand of PVIU01012778.1, from coordinate 56,076 downwards.
CATAGGTTCAATTCCCAGCACCCACATGATAACTTACAACCACCTGTAACTCCAGTTACAGGGATCTAGTACCCTTCTCTGGCCTCTGTGGGCACCAGTCACACACACGCTGTACTGACACACACGCATGATGTGGGATGCCCTTCTGTATGCTGTGAATATGTTTTTGTTACCGTTGGTTAATAAAGAAGCTTCTTTGGCCTATGGCGGGGCAGAATATAGCTTGGTGGGAAATCCAAGCAGAGAGAAAGAGAGAGAGAGGGAGAGAGAAGGTAGAGTTGGGGAGATGCCAACAACCACCAGAGAAGCAAGATGTGAGTCATGAGCCTTGTGATAAAATAATAGAAATGGGTTAATTTAAGTTGTAAGAGCTAGTTAATAATAAGCCTGAGCCATTGGCCAAGCAGTTTGTAATTAATTTTAAGCCTCAGAGCAGTTATTTGTGAACTGCTGGGTGGGAGAGAAACCTCCAGTTACACATGCAGGCAAAATATCCATACTTATAACAAATACTTTTTTAAATTAAAAAAAACACTGGAAGATTAAATAATGTGTTCCTCAGTATGTTCAGGCAGTAACCCTGGTGAATACACTGTGATGCATAGAAGTGAGAATTCTGGGGGTTGGTTAAATGAGGATTTGAGACAGAAGCTCATCCTGGATTATTGGGGTGGCCCAGCATGATCATGTGGTCTTTATACAGGGAGGCAGGGGTTTGAAGCCAGGGAAGGTATGAAGGCAAGGGCAAGGGTTATGGGTAGAGAGACTGATTTGGAGATGCTGTGTCGCTGACCTCAGAGACAGGGGAAGAGGCCACAGGGCAGGGATGCTCAGCAGTTTCTAGAAGCTGAAAAAGGATTCTTCCCAGACTTCTACAAGAAGTACAACCCCATCAACACCTTGATTTGAAGCTCTCTAACCTGAGCACCAAGGTACCTTTGTGTCACTTGTTGGAGCAGCAGCAGAGAAATAATACAGACTCTTTCAACAGCTTAGTAGAGAGTTCCCTAAATTAACTGGATGAATACATTCCAGTAGGACTGTAGTTGATTTTTTTATATAATATTAAGTATATATTATATAATATTAAATTATATAAAAATTATATAATATTAAAAAGACCTAATCCTTTTCTATTATAATTCTCCCAGTGTGTGTGAGGGGATTATTTTTTTTGTTTGTATGTGCTATGGACTAGTTCTGTTGTCTAAGAAGAATGTAAGTAATGGATGGCAAGGACTCTTTCCCTTTGCTGTTGACTTTGTTTTGCATAAGTCATTGTCCTCGCGTTTTGAAAGCCTACTTTGACAGGGTGTGTTTAGTTGAACTTAGGCACTGTAATTCATAGATACACTTTACTGAGCACAAGAAAAACACAAATGTCAGGGTGTGTTATAATTGAGAGCAGGGGAGGCTCTCAAACCTTCCCTTGGGCTTTTCTGGAAATACCCCCCACTCTAGATAGCGAGTAAACATACAGACAGATGGACTGTTACAAATTCATCCTTTCTGTTATAGAAAAGACATTTTCATAATTTAAAATCTCAAAACTGACCCATAGACATCCAAAAGACAGACTTGTTTTTGAAATATTCTTTCGGAGTGGTCTCAAAGCCTTTCGTGTTGAAAGCTCTTACATGGGAATATGTATCAAAACCAACTCAAGACTCTGCCAGTAGTCCCATTTCTTACTAGTGTGATAAGGAAGAAATCACAAACACAAGTTAGATTAATTAAAAAAAAAAAACCGTAGACGTACCCTGAGAGAGCACCACAAAGCGGGATGGATTCCTTTCCACTGAATAGTGGAACGAAGAGGTGAACAATTTAACGGGCTGACGACTTTAGAATAATGGCCTTTGTGGAAGAGATCATCCCCTAGTGGAAAGACTCTCAATGCGTGATTATCCCAGCAAGGTGGGAGCCTAGCAGAAGCCCAGGGATAGAAACTGAGACGTTGTTGCTTCTGGCAGGCTCCGCTGTTGTGTTGGCTGTCCTCCAGTTGTCTTCAGTTCCATGGACAAAGTCCAGTTCCCTTCCTTGCTGTGAAGCAATCTAATCTCACAGTTCTGTTGGGACTCAGTTTACCTCTTCTCTTACACGGAGTCTCCCCTAAAAGCTCTAGCACTATCGATTAGGGTTAGAGTCCCTTCTAGCTGTGAGAACTGTATTCATGTGTTTCCTATTACAAAACAGGGTTAGATCAACCTACCCATCCTCTTGCTCAGCCAGCGCTTGCTTAACAGAAGGGACTGTGCTATGCCCACCTTGTGTTCTCTGTGCCTTAGTAAAACACGCCACATTAGACGCTCTGGACATTTTGACTGAATGTACCGTGAGCATTGTTTCGATATTTTTTGGAGCAAAGCCATTTTCATCTGTTTTTTATTTGTCCCCGTTTTCCCCCTCCTTCTCTTCCTCCTCCTCCTCACCCTCCTCCTTCCCTTCCTCCTTCCCTTTCCTCCTCCACCCCTCTTTCTCTACTCCCCCCTCTTCCTCCCCCTCCTTCCTTTTCTCCTCCTCCTCTTCTTCCCCTCCACCCCTCCTCCTCTTCCTCAACCTCCTCCTCCGCTTCCTCTCCTTCTCCTCTTCCTCCTCCTCTGGCTTCTTTGATTACAGTATGTGTGGTGGTTTGAATGAGGTGTTTCCTGGCACCAGTGTCTCTTTGACTGAATGACTAAGGTGAATGCAGAAAGGGAAGTGTGTCAATCACCTTTGCATCCCTATGGCAAAATAGCCAAGATAATTAATGTTCACTGAGTGAAGGCTGGTCTTGAGAGTTCCTGTGGGAAGGTAGCACTTTATGGCAAGAGTATAGCGTGAAGTGAAACTGCTTACCTCATCACTAGCCAGGCAGGAGGGGTGGGGGAAGGGTCAAGGTCTCATAATCATCTTTGAAGGCAGGCCCTCAAAGACCTAAGGTCCCTGTCAGAAGACCCCACCTTACAAAGGCCCCACCACGGTCAAATGGTGCAGTGGGCCAGGGACCAAGAGTCAACACCTAGGCTGTCAGGAGACACTCAGTTCCGAGCAGGAAGCGTGTGGTAGGAAAGCATGTTGAAAATGAGTCACTAGCATCTGGGGACAGAACCCTAATAAGCTTGGTCCTCACAGGGGCCACAGAAGAAGATCCCTGAATTCAGCAGGCTCTGGGGATCTAAGCCGGCACCATGTGCATGTCCCCTCTCTGTCCACTGAAGACAGACTTCAGTCTGGCTCTGGGTGTGACTTCCTTTTTGCCTCAGAGAAAAAGAGAAGTTCGGTCTCCGGCTCTCCAATTCCAGTCTGCCTCCTGCGCCCACCCCCCTGAGCACTGTCAGCTTGCTTCAAACTGGATTTTTTGGGGGGGGAGGGCGAGGGTTTGAGACAGGGTTTCTCTGTGTAACTTTGGAGCCTGTCCTGGAACTTGCTCTGTAGATCAGTCTGGCTTTGAACTCACAGAGATCCACCAGCCTCTGCCTCCTAAATGCTGGGATTTAAGGCGTGCCCCATCACCGCCCAGCTCCAACTGGACTTTTTAAAGTCATATTTCACCTTGTGACCTTTTAGCCATTGTATGCTTACACATTTTGTAGCGTTTCTTTGTTTGCATGCTGATTTGGACTGTGTGTCTGACTCTCCTCAAAACTCCCAAGCCCTGGTGTCAAAGTAAAGGGGAATAGGACCTTCGGGAAATGACTAGGTTTGTGCGTGTATGTGGGGGGTGGGGGAGCTGTCGGGGGTATACTTAATTAATAGGAGGTTCTCTAACCTAAGCCACCTTCTTTGTCCAAAATGGGAGCATTCGAAGCTTGACTTCAGGAATGGGGATGCCCTTAGGCTGCCCTCCATTTTCTGGGATGCAGCTCCCACCAGATTAGGGACCCATTAGAACTCAGAGAAGGGCTCAGCATCTGATGGGCAGCCCCTGTAGCTGGAGACATCTCAGCTGGGTAGGGGTATGATGTGCTTTGGGCAATGCAAGATGGATGCCTTTATAGGGGGAGAGAACGTCAGGACACTCAGGCGTGTCTACACCAGAAAGCCTGGAGAGCTGTGGGTTTGTGTCTTCTTGTTTGTTCCGCGGAAAACGGAGGCAGGCCACACCCGGCTCATAGACCTTTGCAGAGTCTGTTCTGACTCAGAGATATAGTGGCCCCTCCTCAGCCATAAAGAGACTTCTCTGCTCCTGTAGCTGATGTGGTAAGCACCACCCAGGTCTGCTCTGGAGTCTGGCAATGACTCAAAAATCTTTTTCACCCTTTCACAGAGCGCGTCTCCCTGGTAGAGATTTTAAGCTGGCACAGTTAGCAGAACCCGCTGCTTGCGTTCCTGGATCTGAAACCGCCAGAGGTAATTTGGCATCCTGATCACCTTCCTTGGGTCACAACTGCTCCTGTAGCTCTCCCTGTGCTGGAAAGCCTGTTTACGGTTCAACTGGGCGTGGAAACTCAAGTTCCATCTCGGAGAGGTAATACGATACGGCTATACCATACAGATGTGTACGTTTTAAAGTTGTTGATGGGGAAGAATTTTGAATCTGCTTATTTTAAAGAAAAGTTATGTGCATCACAGTTTACATGTGTTCTAGCTCCCCCAGCCCCGTGCCTCCAATAGCAATCAGAATCAATTTCATATTGAACCAGTTTCAAATTGCTAGGAACTAGTAAAGCATAGGGTGTTTAGCTTTTAAATTTCATTTATTTATTTATTTGCTGGTTGATCGAATGATTTATGGGGTAGGGTATGCATTGCATGCCGCAGCGTGATATCTGAGGGAGTCAGTTTTCTACTTTGTGGGTTCCAGGGCATCAAGCTTGGCGGTACATCCTCACTGGGTCATTTCGCCATACCAAGCTCAGAATATTTAGTGAAAGTAAAGCAATAAAGGTTGGAAGAGCAACACCAAGATCTCACAGCCATTCTGTCAACTTCCAGGTGGGCTCTGTTCAGTTTTGTGAGAGAAACAGAAATTAGAAACAACAATATTTACCCTCTCACAATTAATCATTTAGTTGAGATATAAGACACAGTGCAGGTGAAATTATAGTCGCTCCCCTTTTCATGGGGGCGGGGTAGGTTCTAAGATCCTGGTGAAGCTTCATGAGATAGTACCAAACACTCTGCATCAGTCAGACATTTCGATCTTGTAACAAATACTTGAGAGAGACAACTAAAGAGAAAGAACTACGTATTTTGACACACAGTTTCAGAGGTGTCAGGGCAGTTGCTGGCTGTGTTGTTTCTGGTTGATAGTGGCACACGTCCCACGGAAGGATGTAGCAGACTGAAGCTGCTTACCTCACCACTGCCAGGAAGCCGAGGAGACAAGAACACACTCCCAGCTACCTGCTTTCTCCAAATAGCACAATGGCTGAAGCGTCTACCACCTCAATACACCATCAAATTAACCCATCTGTTGTTTTCATCTAAGTTGTTCCATTTCCCAATAAAAACTCAGAAGTCAGATTTTGGGGTGAAAAATTGCTAGGTCAGAGAAGCTGGGAGGAAATCAGCCTACCTTCCTTTTCAGCCGGAGGCCCAGCAAGAGTGAGTCTCTCCATACCGTCCAAAACCAAAAAAAGACCATGAATCATTAAGTCCTTCCCTACTCCTTCCTGTGTGTCTCTCTATCCATATTCGTGGCTCCTCCATCCTGTCTATGGCTAATTCCTATCGACTAGTTCCCTACTCCACCCCCTGATCCAAGGTTAATTTTACTAGCACAGTCTCGAAGTTTCACAGTGCAATCGAATATCTCACAACACTCATCTATAGGTTTACCTGCTGTTGAAGACAGAGCTCTCATTGTTCAGTTGCCTTTCAACATTTGGGCATTAAGCCTTCAGTACATGAGTCTTTCGTACACTTCATATACAAACCATAGCATTTCTATAGACTGTGGTTTTTCTCTATACATATGGACCAATGATGCCAATTTTAATTTGTAAATTAATCACAGTAAGAGATTAATAATAGTGACTAATAAAAATATGGTATCAACTGTAGTAAGAGTTACATGAATGAGGTGTCTTGCAATATCCTGTGGTTCACTCACCCACCTTGTGTGTATGTGAGATGACGTAATGCCTACATAACGAGATAGAGAGGTGGATGACCTAGGCTTTGCCATGAGCAGTGAGGCACCTACCTAAGGGTCACTTGAACTTTAGTATTGTCAGACCTCATTGTCGTTGCTCTAATGACCAAGATGGCTACCAAGTGACATTAACAATTAGGTAGTTGATGAAGCAAGATGAAGTTTACACACATAACAAAGGGATGATTCATGTGCTGGTCAGGACTAAATGTTACTGTGGAATTTCATCCTGCTGTTTAAAATGGTATGCAGCTTGAAGCATAGTTGTTATTTCTGGAAATTCCCATTCAGTATTCTCTATAGTTGGTCATGGGTAACTTAAACAATGGAAAGTAAATTGAGTAGGGAGGGGGAACTATAACAAGTAGCATTAATAGTACCAATTAGCTTATTAATTATTAATTAACTTTTGAGGCAGGGTTTTGTTGTAGCCCAGGTTGGTCTTGAACTTGCTTTGTAACTGAGCCTGACCTTGAACTCCTGAACCTCCAGCTTCTACCTCCTGATAGCTGAGATCACAGGAGTATACCACCACGCCCAGCTTTTAAGTGACACTTTAGAAGAGATATATTTTATAGTAACCTTTATCAAGAGTAGTTGGTCTGCATTGAAAAGGGGAGGCTGTTGCTTCAGGCCATGATGGTCAGAGAAGTTGGATTTAGTGGAGGAAGTTGGCAGAGAAAGGAGGCAGGGTATTTCCAGATAGAGAGGAGAGAGAGAAAATTGATGCACTTGGGATATTCCTTTACTCCTGCACACGTTAATTCACTACTGGGAAAGAGAATTGGCCAAGCCTCTCCTGTCCTAATACAAACTCTGGAGTGTTGCCTTTGGTTAAGAAAGGGGGCAGTTCTGGATTGAAGGCCTTCCATCTGTTTAAGAAGGGCTGCTGAGGGTGAAGGATGGGTACTCTTTCCTCAGGCTTCCAGCAGGTAGATCTCACACAGATCCCTGACTCCCTGAAGCCACTTGGCATCCATTATTCTCCTTTGTCATCTTGCTCCTGATTCGCACACTGCACATGGCACTTGGGAGGTAGTTGTAACTGACCTCTTGAAGTCTCCAGAAACTTCTGCTGTGCTAGTATAGCAAAGAGATGACTCAGTGGGGTTCAACGACTCCCAGAAGGCATTTAGGCAAATTTCCCCAAAAGCGCAGTTTGGTCAGCTTCAGCGCTCTGCCCTGACCCTGGCATTTTAGGAGGGCACAAGATCACCGAGTTATACAGCTCCTTGAAACGTAGGTCCAAACCCAGAAGTTCATTTTCCATGGCTGAATACATCCATTGTGCATCTGTGTGTGCATCCATTGTGCATCTCCTGCTCTAGGGCGCGCTGTAAAAGGCCTGTTTGTATATGCTGGTTGAAAGGATTGAGAGTCGCACAGTTGCTGGTTCTGGAGAAGCAAGGATTAAGAAGCTAAATTACACAGGGCTCAGCCCAAGGAGCCTGGAGAGTCCAGGCATGTGTGGGAGAAGATGGGGTGAGGTGAACAGGAGCAGCTAGAGACGAGACACAGCGAAAGGGGGATTGAGGGTGTAGGCGCACCAATGCTCAGAAGCTCCCAGTAGAGGTGGGGTGATGAGGGAAGAGAGGTGGCTGTCTCTGTAAAGATGGGTTTGCTCCTGTACCTTCTGGACTCGTCCCCCCCTCCCTTCCCTCCACTCCCACTACGCTAGTGTCTTATGCTTCGTCTAGCAATCCTATCGTATCTTTCATTCGCCGTGTTCTGCTTCTTTGACCTCTGGAGCCTTGCTGTCGCTGGAGGGTCTGCCTCTCTCAGGGCTAGCTAACTTCTAAAGATGGGAAAGTCCTCAACTAGGAGCCGAGTTTTCCAGTTCAAAGCAACCAATCCAGAGCCCACGTTCCAGAAACCTCTTCTGATCAGGCAGTCAGTTTGGGGCCATTGTTCAGCTTCCCTAACCATCCAGAACAAGGGCTCAGAAAACTGGGGAGAGACTCTGTAATGATTCAGACTATCCAATTCAAGCTGGTATGCCTGCCTCTTCAGCTTCTGGCCACAGACACCAGCATGATGGCTTCTGTTTACAGGCCCCTCTTCTTCATCGACCCCATGACTGGCCCTGGTCCTTCCCTAAGCTGCCTCTCAGGTGGGCCGTATCATACCTACATAATGACCTATCATGAGCCAGGACCCTACCTGAGGCAGGTGTCCGTCATTCTAAATCCTGTTACCACTAGCTCTCTCCTTGTGCCTTCCAGCAGAGACTTTCTCCTCCAGACTTTCAGATAAACCAGTTAGGTGAAACCAAACTGAAGATGAAGGCGGAGCTAGTGGGCCACAAAGGCGCCTGATAAAGCCTCTGGACATATGACATGCCCTCTTGACATATTTAAGGTTAAAGTGAACCCTGAGAGTCTGCTTTCTCAGGCAGCCAGTGTTTGGACCGGAAGTACAAACTCAATGAAATTAAAGAGTAGGTTTGAGTCTAGCTGGCCCTGTGACAAGGAGTTTGACCATGGTCTCACAGCTAGCTGAATGGCAGATGTAGGATTTGGATGAAGGCCATGTGGTCTGGGAGCTCGTGCTCAACCACGGCGTTGTCAATTACAGCAGAAAGAACCGCTGTTGGGGAGCCAGGGAAACCCACTCATGAGCTCTGGCTCTGCCAATATTAGTTGTGTGACCTCGGCATGGTAGCTAGACTGTGTGTGAGATAAGTGTGTCTTTGTAATGAGTGTGGTTAATATGTACCCACTTTACCCATCTCTGGTATAAGTGTGACACTGTGTATCAATCCAGGTTGTTTGAGGATTAGATAAGACAATGGTTATGGAAACACTAAGTACTATGTCCAGTAAATAAATGGATGGCGAATAAGTATTAATATCCCCTTTTATTCTTAAACAAGCCACGACTGGTCATTGCGTTGTTATTCTGTTCTGGCTTTCCATAGCTGCTCCTACCTGAATTATTCTGCATGGACAAAGTCAAGAAACTGCAGAACACAAGCAAAATCTTAGTTGTGTGTAGGACGACGATCAGTGCTGGCCTTGAGACTGCTTTGCTAGAACGAAGTCCTTGAGATTGGCTACTTCATGAAGAAAAGAGGTAGATTTAGTTTCCGGTGTTAGAGGCTGAAAGGTGAAGATTGCGTAGGTCCATCTTTTCAACCTCTGGCGAGGGCCTGCTGGCAGCAGCCCACCATGGCAGACAGCTTGTCCAGTGGAGCAGGCGACGGGGACAGGTGACCTTGCAGATGGGAGAGATCAAGAGCAGATAGCAGGCTTTGTACCAACCTGCTCTCACAGCAACCAATCCAGCCCCAGGAATCTTTCTGAGGGAGTAGCCTATGTGATCTAATCCCCTTCCACCAACCCCCCCCCCCCGCCAGGCTCCACCCCTGAAGGTCTTATTATCTCTCAGTACTGTTCTTTGCAGACCAAGCTTCCTTTGGGGACAAGCCATATCTAGATGACCGCAGGCCGTATGCTATGGTGCAACTCATCGGTTGTAGCAACAGGGATATGTGCCCACCCAGGTTGGTTGGTGGATGCTCTCAGCCTCCTCCAGTGAGTCTCTCCCTGACAGGCCAAGCATCCTGTTTTGTCTGCCGGACCCTAGCCCCGGGCAGGCTTTCAGGCCACTGCTGCAGGGCTGCGGCTGTTGTCTAGGCTGAGCACTCAGTGCCTGTTTTGCTCTTGTTAAGCATCCAGGATCTGACCATTGCAGGGCAATGACAGGAGGAGCAGCGCTGTGGCTCTCGGCTGAGTATGCTAATCACTGGGGGAGAGGGCCAGCAAAGCAGGGCGTACATGCTAGGCCTTCTGACAGCCTATTGAGTGATGAGAGAGAGAGAGAGAGAAAATTTTTCTCATCTTGTCTGTCTTTCTTCTTCCATCTCCTTTTCCCCTCCTCTCTCCCTCCCCTTGCCTCTCCTCCTTCCCTCTCCTCTCTATTCCCTATGCCTCTCCCCTCCCCTCCCCTTGCTTCTCCTCCTCCCCTTTCCTCTCTCCCTCCCTTGCCTCTCCTCCTTGCCTCTCCTCCTCGCCTCTCCTCTCTCCCCCCCTTCCCTCCTTTCTTGTGACCTCCTAAGAGAAAGGGTAACATTTCCAGACCTTTAGCAAAGCTGGAAAAGTCCAAGTTTACAAAATGGATCTGAGAGATAAAAATCACTTTTCTGTGGCTTAAGTAAAACTGCCTGTGGCCTCTGAACCATGGCTGCTTGCAGCGATAAAGGCCTGTTCTTGAAAACACCCTACTGCAAACTCCGTCAGTCTGGGACCACCCAGCCACATTCACACTTACTGGCCTCTGCAGGCTGTTGGCTTTGATCTGGTCTCTTTGGAAACATGGCTGAAGTTTCCCATGAGCTGGCCCTTGGAGCTGGGAAACACCTTGACAGTCACATTTGTGCTGTGCCGTGCTGTGCAGCACAATAGGCTCCTTTGGAGCTGTCGCCAAGCTTCATCCGTTTCGTTGTGGGCCCTTGAGAAAGGACTTCTGGGCTTCGGCAGACTTGGCTAAGGGTTTTTTACGATCCATTTTTCTCACACCGTGTTCAGAGAGAAACGCCCACGTGAGATCATTCATATGTAACAACTATACAACTGGGCATTCCTCATGCAGAACTTTAGCTTTCCCTGAGACCCCATTTTACAGATGGCAAAAACAAGACTGGGAGGCATTGATTATCTTGCCTTGTGATGAACCATAAGTGGGCGCTTCCTGGGTGGTGGGTGGTCTGCCTCCAGCACTCCTGTGTGGAACAGAGGAATCATGAACGTGACCACGAGCAGTTCAGGGGAAGTAGAAATCATTTTCAATGATTTCCACTGTTTTCAAAAGGAAAATTAGGGGCCGGAAAGATGGCTTAGTAGTGAAGAGCACTGTCTACTCTTCCAGATGACTCCCTGTTCAATTTCCAGCACCCACATGGTGGGTCACAAATATCAGTAACTTCAGTCTCAGGAAATCTGATGCCCTCTTCTGGCCTTACTGGGCACTGCATGCACATGGTACACAGGCATACCTTTGGGCTAAACATTCACACACACAAAACAGAAATAAATAAAATCTCAAAAAAGGTTTTTGTAACAGGGAAGGCTGATTATCTTCGTGTCCCCAATAACTTGAAAAGCTAAGAATGAGAAATGCCAAGCTTGTATGTGTTGTTTACCACTACTTTCTAAGAACCAGGAGAGAGGCTGGGGATGGCTTTGTGGTTAGAGCCCTTGTCACAGTGCCAGCGTGAGAAGTGGAGTTTGGATTCTCACAACTCATGTAAATTCCAGGTGTCCACGGCAGCTCTAGTGCTGGGAAATCAGAGACAGGGATTGCCTGAGCAAACCGACTAACCCAAAGATGCCATGTCATTGAGCTCTGAGTTCACGAGAGACACTGCCTCATGAAGAAACATGACTGAGGAAGACTCGAGATACCAGCCCTCAGCCTCCACCCCCACATATGTGCATGCACACATATGGGCACACCATCCAACGAGAACATGCAAACACGTTTGCATAACCATATATGCATGTGCACATGCACACGGGAAGATTAAAAAAAAAAGAATGGGGGAAGGGCTTAGAAATTCGGTAGTTTTTCCAAAAGTTTATGTCTCAAGATTTTGTCATGAAAAGAATTTCATCAGTGCTCCAGGGGCAGGGACAGAAGGGCTGTGAATTCGAGGCCACCCTGAGCTACATATAGAGACGCTGTGTTTAAAATGTTTTCCATGATCAAATAAAGTTCAGAATATAGACTTGGGTGGTTAACCAGGTATTTGCTGTGGGGTTGTTGGGGTTTTCAACAGTGTGCTGTAAATGCCAAGCAGCCGGTTCTCTGGAAAGGACCCTCTGCTCTGCACTACCAGTCACCTGCTTCTAGCCATCCACATGGCACTGATGGCCGTGAGACGGACAGGGATGCCCAGACGCATGCTGTTTTCCAGCACGTCCACAGAGGAATGACAGACACATTAAATGGAAGGTCAAGAGTGTATGCATGTTAGCTCTCTATGACTGTAACAAAATGCCTGGCATTGTCAGCTCAACTGTGGGGAAAGTCTGTTTTGGATCATAGCTTTGTAGCTGCTTTTAGCCCGTGGTTGAGGGGGTTTGTTACTTTTGGAGTTTGTGGGGGAGAAGGTTTGTTTACCTCAAGACTAGCAACTACAGAAGAAGAAGGAACAGGAAGAGGAAGAAAAGGAGGAAGGGGAGGAGAAAGAAGAGGAAGGGGGAGGAGGAGGAAGAGGAAGAGGGTAGGCACTATCACTCTCTTTGAGGACATGTCTGCAATGACCTAAACCTCTTACTAGCCTCTACTTCTTAAGGTTCTACTTCTTAAGGCCAACTCCTAGTAGCACTGTACTGGAGATTGTAGTAGCATTTCACTTGTATTTTAATAAAAAAAAAAACTTGCCTGAGGATCAGAAAAGTAAAACAACCACACTGGCCAGCCTTACAGACCTGGCAGCAATAACACACACCTTTAATCCCAGTAGTCACACTAGCTTGCCATAGAAACCAGATGTTAGTGGTGCACGCCTTTAATCCTAGAACTAGAGAGGATTATAAAAATGGGAAGAGACAGCTCTCAGCCTCAGTCTCCAGGATCACCATTTTCAGATTGAGATCTAGGTAAGAGCCAGTGGCTGGCTGCTTTGTTTTCTGGTCTTCAGGTTGAACCCCAATTTCTTTCTCTGAGTTTTTATTAATCGTGTTTCGGGAGACCAAGCCTTCACCCTACAGGCCAGGCATGTCTAACCTTTTGACATTATCAGTCTTAAAGTTTACACTTGAGAACCAAGACATCGAGTTACCAAAAGCAACCGTATAAAACCCTCAGAAGGTTTTAAGTCAGTGAATGATTTCGTTTTGGGGCATATTCATAGCCGCCCTCAGTTGTATGTACAGGCCTTCAGGGGACACTCCAGATCTGAACTACAACAGCACACAAGAGCAAATGCTCGCAAAGTAATTAGCTGTTTTCAGTAATTATTACCTTTATTTTTTTTTAACAGAACTTATTTAATGTAAGTTTATGTAATTTCATATTTAACAATGAGTGTGGTAACAGTTGGCACACAAAATTCTTCAGAATTTTAACAACTGACTTTTGCAAGTTGGAACCAGTCTCTCTAGCATGCTGACTGCTTACGATCCCCCAAAGAGTTGAGTGGGTGGGAGTATATTAAGTGGAGCTCTACAAAATTACTTGAGCCAGGACCTTTCTTCAGGTAGTATTTTACGGGATTTGTGCTCTACAGAGAACACTTCAGAAATTGCTGATCTGCCCGACTTGGCCATTTCTTCCCCCTCATTTTTCTTTGTTTTCAAAGCTCCTGTATTTTTTCTGACTGCTCCCTGGGAGCTCAGCATACCACACTTCTACTAACTTCAACTCTGTAAAGATTTATTGGGCTCCTGTTCTGTGCAAAACGTTACAGGAGCACTACAGAGAGTTCTAGATGACTAAGTCTTAGCTCCCAGCCTTGAGGGACAAATGTAAAAAGAACAACGTTGGAGGGGGACATATGGCTAGGGCATAGGAGAGGTACTCGGTAATGACTTTCCGAGTTCAAAAGAAACAAAAAAATTATGTTCAGTTGCAGATGTTATGATGGGAGATACTCAAATATGAAGACAGTCTGGAAGTCGGCTGAGCCTCCTGCCTTGGACTGGAGGAGGGGAAGGGAGAGTGGCCTATGTGGGTGCATGTTGTTCAAGGATGGCTCACATATGCATCCCTTGCTCATCCAGGAGGAACAATGCGAGGCTCCAAAGAGCCCATCTTTTAAAAAAAAAACAAAAACAGAACTCAGGTGTTTTCACCATCAGTCAGGCAGAGCACTTGCTCAAATAGTATTTAGTGATTTGTGTTTAATCTCTTTTGAGCTGGCTCTTCTGATTGTTTGATGACTTTTCTGTGGGATTTTGATTTTTGTTTTTTTGCTGCTTTGAAGGGGGGTTGGTGTGGTCCACCTTATATATTACAGTTAGGGAAGCATCGGCTCCCAGATGAGCACCGCTCTGTTTAGGTTGTCCTTGTCGACTTCCAGAAGCAATGCAGCGTAGCAATTAATCACCAGGGCTCTCTCCAACTCCTACACCCCTGGTGTGGCTTTGGTCAGTTTAGTGAGCCAATATGCATGCGGTTCCTCTTCTATATGTCAGGATGCCCATAGCTTCGACATTTTAGTGGTGTTAGGAATGAATACAAACTAAAAACTTTTCCTTCCTTTGGTAAAAATGTATATTTTTATACCATTTATACTATTTCAACATCTTACCATAAACATGTATCAGTTTTATAATTAAAATGTACTGCATATACAATGTATATATAATGCACATGCCCCATGCATGCACACAAGCACACGCGCGTGCACACACCCACACCCACATACAAAGAGGAAGCAAAAAGATATCCCAAAGCGACCCAAAGCAGAATACAACTTCGAATATCAAAAGTTTTGGACTCTCTGGTCTGATGTAATACTTTCTTTTTAAAATAATATTGTATTTCAATAAAATAAAACTGTATTCCTATCATCTTCCATCTGAGTACTTGACAATTTAATGCAACTTTCTTAATCCATTTTCATAGGTGGTAATCTAAGATAGAAAGAAGTTGAAATAGCCCAGATAAATTCCCCTAGTGAGTTAGGGCAACTGCAATTAGAGCCTTGAGCCCAGGTTGACCACTGTCATCTTTGGGGGGGGGGCAGGCATTCATTTAAGAGCCAACAAGAATGAAACAGTGAGTTTCATTTCTCGGTCACCATTATGTTTTTCAATTCTGCCCCAGGAATAATAAAACCTCTCAAAGGTCGCGAAGAAGCCCATGCTTGCTTTGTAATTATTCCATTTATTCTTACTTTTGTGGGCTGTCTTAGCCAATTTTGTGCTCCTATAAGAAAATACTTGACAGCATGTAATTTATAAAAGGCAGACTTCACGGCTCATGGCTCTGGGGAATGGGAAGGACCAGATCAAAACGTTGATCAGAATGTGTGTCCGGTGAGGTTTGCTCTGTTTCCAGGATGGTTACTGTGTCCTCTGAGAGAAGGGATGCTGTGACTCCATGTGAAGAAGGGACAAGACAGCAAGAGAGTTCTCGCTTTGACCTTGACTGATAAATGTACTATCCTGATCCCTGTGAGCAGAGAAGAGACCTCATGATGCACTGGCCTTCCAAAGGCCAGGCTTCCTCATTCCACCACAATAGAAACTACATTTCAGCAGGATTTTTGTAGAAGAGGCAGATATTAAAATAATAGAATGTGACTAGGAAGTTCAGTTGCATATATAAAGGCCTAGGTTGCTCCTCAGCACTGGAGCACTGGGATGCTCCAGGCATGATGACACTTGTCATCCTAGCATTGGGGAGGTGAAGGTAGGAATTTCAGATGCTCAAGATCATCTTCATCTGCATCATAAGTTTGAGACACATCATTATACCTGTTCTCAAAAAATAAAACCAAACAATACACCTCAAACACACACAAACACACACACACACACACACACACACACACACACGCATTAAACTAAAAAAACAGCCACAGAATGAGACACTCAAGCTGCAGCCATTGGTTGGTCACCTACATGACTTGGTAACTGATGAAAATGATAATTTTACTGGCCTTCTATTAGAATTGCATAATATTCCATGAAATCATAATTTTGCATTGCATTCTTGAAACAGGCCGAGAAACCGCAGGATGAAAGCGATGAGGAGCGTGGGTTTGGAATAGGCAGACCTGTTGAAGCCATGTTCCTGAGGTCTGGAAGCAAAGACTTGGCAGCGGAATTTGGAGGCTCAAGAGAGCTTCAGAAGAGGGGGCCTCGCGGCCCCCATTTCCGGAGTTGATTTATGTTATGTTCAGACAAAATGTCTTGCTTCCTGAGTGCTGCTTTGGCTTCACTTTGCCACAGTAGCTGCTCTTCTTCCAAAGCCATCAAGAGGAATTTGCTCAGTGGTCAAGCAGCCATGAAGGTCTAGTGTTACCCGACATTCTCCGGCAAAGAAGGTTGTCTGCAGACGGCCCTGCGATGGGTACAGGAAAGAAGAAACTGAAAAAATGTACCAGATCAATCCAGGGGCAGCACACCTCATCCACTTTACACTGGGCATTTCAGCCTTGTCAAAGGGAGTAGACAGAATCTCAGCTGGTGCTCGGCTGCTATTGTTTAAGATGTACCTGTCTTGTGCTTTTGTACATATGTGTGTGCCTGTAGGAATGTAGGTGTACAACATGCATGCAGGAGTTCACAGAGGCCAGAAGAGGGTGCTGGATATGAAACTGGAGTTACAGGCGGTTACATGTTATTTCTGTGGGTTTTGGGAACCAAACTTGGGTCCTCTGGAAGAGGTGCTAATGCTCTTAACTGGTGAGCGATCTCTTCAGCTCTGAGTTCTCAGTCTTTTGAGAATATATTGTGTGTTAACTCTTCAATGCCTCCAAATCACTTTGTCCACATTCTCATTAATGTGCTTATCACATCCTGTATAGACTTACCTGCTCATGTTTGCCAATAGATGTTAATTTCTTTGAGGGTCGAGATAAGATTCTTCAGTTTTATATTTTCAAAGCCAAATGCAATGCCTATGATAAGCATTACATGTTGACTAATGAATAAGTGCATAAACCAATGTCTGAAGCCTACTCATAATTTGATCATGTATTTACAAGATCTGCTGAGGCCTGGGGATGAAGTTCTGTGGGTAGCATGCTTGTGTGCTTGCCCAGCAAGTGTGAAACCCTGTGTTCCATCAGCAGCACACACATACTAGACATCGTGACACACATCTGTAATCCCAGGGTTTATGAAGTAAAGACAGGAGGATCGGAAGCTTGAGGTCTTTCTAGATTTTTCCTGTTGAGCTACTGTTATCTCATGAAGAAAATTGTGTTCCCCGGACAAGGACACTGCTAATCTTAGGTGACCTTTGGCCTGCAAACTGGAGTTGGAGACAGAGAGACGAGTTTCTGGAACTGATAAGTGGGGTCTGGGGAACGTCCATCCTAATCGTAGTCACAGGGAGACCCCAATGCTGAAAGTAACTTGGATGAATTGCTTGCAGCTGAAAGAGTCTGGCCAGAAAGCGCATGTTCATGTGTGGCACAGTCCTGGTGTCTGGACAGTGGGTGCTCACAGAAGCCGGTGACCACCTGACCTATTTTTACCTTTAATTCAAAAGTATGGAAGCTGTGTGAGACGGCTGCTGCTGCCGCTGCTGCTGCTGTTAGCAAACACTTACCAGCCGCCTCTGCTTTAAGCTTCAGTTGTCATCTCACGACAGCTCCTGGGAGGGAGCAGGCAACAGCAGCGCTGAATTCCCGCGGAAGCCACCTCCTGGAGTCCAAGGGGGCCAGCTAGGCACTTAAATTTTGCTGAGTGTAAATTTATTTCCTTGCTGTTTTTTTTATTCCATTTCTTTGGAGATACGGTGTTTACCCTATGCTGGCCTACTACTGCTGTGTAGTCTAAGCCTCCTACATGAGCCTTCTAGGTGCCAGGGTGACAGGCACACAGCGTTCTCCAGGCCTTAAACTTTCTGATTGCAGTAACTCAGATAACATCCCTCTAATGTAGCACGTTAGGTTTCCCCGAGACTGAAACTTATTCTCTAATGACTGGCATTGGCCTAGAGCAGTCTCAACCCAAGAAGCTTTGGAGACACAATGGCCTCATTCAGTGCCTGTTGAAAAACGAATGCTGGGATTATTTTTAAGCTGTGTGATCATGCAGATGAAATGACTTACCCAGAGTCTTGGGCCAGAATGCTGCCTATTATTCCTGTGATCGCGTCCTGATCCTAATCCCTTTTGGAATTCCCTTATTGGAATTCCTGTCTTAGACCAAGGCATGCGGTTATGAAGGATTTATGGGTGACAAACTTTGGTTTTCTGAGAGCATCTGCTATTTAGAAAATGCAGAAGGCAGCTGGAGCCCAGCCTGGTAAATAAGTTGAGAAATCTGAATTTTTAATCTCATTCATATGTGATCAGAATAGAAGAGATTGGTTTTCTGATGCCTCTCACAAGCTGTATGTGAGGACGATTCCAACCAGGCCTCCACAGGAGCTCTGTCATGTGTCGCTAACAATGGAATAAGCATGTAACCTAGAAAGGTGACTGCCTTAAATAGAATTTTTTTTAACTCTTTATTAAGAAATCTTATGGGGCCGGGTGATGTAGCTCCTTTGGTAGCATGCATGTCTAATATTCACAACCCTGCATAAAACAGTCCTGGTAGCTCACACTTGTAATCTTACTTGGGGGGGGGGAGCAGGATCAGGAGTTCAAAGCCATCCCATCTACAAAGGGTGTTCAAAGCCAGCCTGGGATACACTAGAACCGGTCTCAAACAAACAAACAAAAAAAATTCTTAAGAAGTTTTGTTTCTAAAAACCCAAAATTTCAAGTTGTTCTAATAGCACTTTCATGGTTAGTGCATGTTCAATATCTGGAGACCAGTGTGGCGAAGTTTGTCACTTTGGTCACCTGGACCAGTAGCCCTGATGGATATTTAAATTCGAGTTCATCACCATGATCTTTGGTCCTTCAGGGAGGGTAATGTCAGTCCCTTGACTTCCTCACTGATTATATTCTTGCTGGACTTAAGTCCCAAGCCTCTGCTTTGCTTTAACTTCCTACACGCTGAGATGAGAATAGCTTGAAGCTGAGCAAAAAATGCTGATCTGCTCAAAAGAAAGAACCCAATAAGCCAGATAAACAAACCTCGGAATTTTAACCAAGGGGTGATGGCCAAATAAGTGTCGCAGCCAGCCAAAATAATTTTATTTGAAATGGAATGGAATTTCAGTCTCTGCTGTGCTTGTCGGCGCATTATTAGAATAATAAATTTGGCCATTCATTAGAAAAGAAAAGATGGAAGAGAACATTTTCACAAGTTCTTGTCAGCATCAAAGGAGGCAGAAATGGGCATCAGACAGGTAATAATCATAAACAGTGGGTCAGGTCCAAGAGTAGGAATAAGAAGTGTGTGCTGTCAGGGCCAGTGACATGGCTCACTGGGTAAAGGCTTGTTGCCAAATGTGACAACCTGACTTTGATCCCCAGGACCTACACACTGGAATGAGAGAGCCAGCCCCTACAAGCTGCCCTCTGACTTCCACACATGCTCTGTGGCACACACACCTCCCCACATACACATACATGCACACACATAAATGAAAAATATCTATAGTCAGGTGACAGACAGTTTTAGGGGGAACAACTGCTTTCCCAGAACAACAAGAGGGAAGCTGAAAAAGAAATGAATGCTAATTTTGGTCATGTTTCCTGCCTGCTCTTCGGCCACCTTCTCTCTCTCCTCGGTGATTATTACATTGGACCCACTGTCGTGAGGTAGGAAGCTGAAACAATTAACGAGAGTTCAGACAAGAAGGTCACTGTAGATGGAGACTGTTCATCATTTCCCCGCTGCCCAGACATGAATAATAACACAGAAACTATATTAATTACAACACTGTTTGGTCAATAGCTTAGGCATATTCCTGAATAACTTGTATCTTAAATTAACCCATTTCTATTAATCTGTGTATCAGCACAAGGCTGTGGCTTACTGATGTCTGTCTCCTTCAGCAGCTACATGGCATCTCTCTGACTCTGCTTACTCTCTATATATCTCTTCCAACCTGGCTATATTCTGCTCTGCTATAGGCTTCTTTATTAACTAATGCTAATAAAATATATTCACAGCATATAGAGGGGAATCCCACATCATCTTCCCTTCTCTGTCTAAATAAAAAGGAAGGTTTTGACTTTAACATAGTGATATTACATATACAAAACAGGAATCAAACAAGAATTACAGTTACAATATTTCTATCTACTTTATCTTTTATCATAACTAAGGAAAACTATAATTACAATCATCTAGTCTTCAGCTTCATCAAAGACCCCAGAAGTACATAATATTACCTAAGTTAACAGGAAGTAAATTGTAAGCAACTTCTAAAACTCTAGAATTTACAGAGACACCTCTCTGCCTGGACAGTCACCCAAAGTTCTTCTGTATCATTGGGGCATCCATCTTTAGCCTACAGGCCCATAGTATCCAGCAGACTTTTCCATGAAGCAGGAAATTTGAAAGACTGTTTCTCCTCTATTGACAGTTTGTCAGTCATTTTCTTCTGTCTCCTACAGAATGTCTGGCAGACTTTTTCATGAAGCAGGAACCCTGAAGGAACTCTCTCACCTTTAGGTAAGTTCAACAGTCATTTTTCTGTGGGTCCTGCATGCCCAGTTCATACAGCATACCATTAAGCAGTCCAAGCAAGATCAGTTTCTTGCCCAAATGGCTAACAAACTCCATAAGGAGCTTCTTTGATGTCTATCATCCTCTTGAAATAGATTAGTGCTGCCAGTGTGTCTCATTGTCATGAAAGGTTGTAAGTTCTTAAAACATTTTAAATCCCATATTCTGTTATTATTTGAAAGGTTTGAAGAATTCCTATCCATCTGAGATATATCTCTGTATATCTAGAAAACCTAACTAACATGACTAAAAGCTTGACTATTATAGATGACTATCTATTAACCTGTATTTCTTAATTATACATTACATTTTAAATGAGCTGCACAAACACAATATTTTATTCAAGAGCAGAAATATACATATAACAAAATTGACCTTAAATTTGTCTCAATAAACTAAGATTCATACCAATACAAAGTATTCATCTCTATAGCCTATTCCCCCTTAAATGTAAACAAACATTTATAAACAATCATTTAGGGAATTTGGGTGTTTTTCACAAGACAACTTCCTGATGATTGGGGGTGCTGTTACTCAGGTCTTTCATGAGGTGTCCCGTGTGGTAGGTCCATCTTAGTCAGCAGTCTTAAAGTTGTCACAGATGTTGGACCATCTGGGCCCTTGCTTCAGGGAGTCTTGTTTAAACCATATTAGCCAGTAAGGAATCCACATCTTTTCATCCTCTGTGGAAACAAAAGCAGAATCTCTTTTCCAAAGCAACATATCCTTAGACCCAAATTTTGAAGTCAAGATACCTTTAAAACATGTATGTCAGTTTAGCTTGGCATCCCGTACAATGAAATGTCTCTCTGAATTTAGCTCATTCACAGTCAAAAAAAAAATGGAAAAA
The DNA here is from genome assembly GCA_004026605.1 of Ondatra zibethicus. Taxonomy (NCBI): domain Eukaryota; kingdom Metazoa; phylum Chordata; class Mammalia; order Rodentia; family Cricetidae; genus Ondatra; species Ondatra zibethicus. Next base: position 34,892 of record PVIU01012778.1, on the reverse strand, counting down.
AACACAATAATATACATTATCCAGATTCTCTGCATATTTTTCATCTTTACTAGGCTTATTTTTCTTTACTCCTTTAATCTATGACTGTCTGTACTCTGCCTCTTTAAAGACTTTGTCATATTTTTAAAACTATTTCTTTTTACAATTGTTTATACTCTTTTTCTTTTCTTTCTCAAGCCTATGTACATTTTTTAAACACATTGTAACCCATTCAGACTTTTTTTTCATCTGAATCTGTCTTTATTGCATTTCTATAACACAATTTTCTAAGATAAAATTGTGTGTGTCATTTCCTATTTTGATTCCATTTTCTGACAAGGAGTGCCTTTTTTTAATACTAAGCAGGCATGGCTAGGACTAAGGCTGCTTTGCCTTTTGGTTCTGCCCAGACCAACATGGTGGAGATCTGTTTATTGCCAGCTCTACAAGCTCTCGGCCTCAGCTCCAGGGACTCAGTGGGTCCACTTTGTCACCAATCAAACTGTAGCATTCTGCTCACAAACCCCATTCAAATGCTCAGTAACCAAACCTCCTAAAAGAGCCAGAACCTTTTGTGCCAGCACAAACAGGAAACCCTCCCCTAAAGAAGCCACATAGCCTTTGCTGTCAATGCTGAGTCAGGAAGACCTCCCTTAAAGGAGCCGCAGTGCCTCTGCTCGCTCCCAGCAAACAGAGCCCATCTGGATAAAAAAAAATGTGGTTACCAGGAAGCTGCACTAAACTCTGTTCTTTTGTGTCAAGAATTCCTTCCCAAGTTCTCTCAGGTTTTATGTGGATGTAGTTGTCCCATGTTGGTGTCCCACTTTATAGAATGAGACTGCTCATTTGTTTCTGGGCTGCCCAGACCCAAATAATAACACAGAACAATATTAGTTACAATACTGTTTGGCCAATAGCTTAGGCATCTGTCTAGCTAGCTGTTATATCTTCAATTAACCTATTTCTCTTAATCTGTATCACCATGAGGCTGTGGCCTGCTGGTAATACCTCTGGGGCATCTGTCTCCTTTAGAAGCTACATGGCATCTCTTTGACTCTGCCTACTCTCTCTCTATTCTCTGTTTGGATTTCCCACCTGGCTTTACTCTGCTAAGCCATGGCCAAAACAACTTCTTTAATAACCAATGGTAATAAAACATATTCACAGCATACAGAGGGGAATTCCACATCAGGTCATTATAAAATATATTTTGAATATATTTTTATTATTAAAACAATATGTATAGCAATCTTTGAATACATGAAGAAATTAATTATGAAGAAGAAAACAAAAATTACCCGTATCACCACCATTCAGAAATAAACACTGTTAAAAGTTTGACGTATGTCCCCCTCTTCTGATTTAAATGCCATATAGGCAAATATTCTAAGATAAAATTGTGTGTGTCATTTCCTATTTTGATCTTTCCCTTTCATACATTATGAGTTGTTAAAAGCTTATTTTTAGAGGTTGCTTGATAATTAACCATATTCATAGAATTTTAAGTTATCATTGGAATTCCTACTGTTGAATGTGTAACTTTTTTTTTCTAGTTAGGCATGTCTATAATAAAAGTATTTCTGGATAATATTTTGTGCCCCGTTATTATGACTTACTTGTGTGTATTCTAAGAGTGGAATTCCTAGGTCAAGGATCTCTGTCAACTGAATTACATCCCAGCTCAAAGCTTCCAGCTCCCCACTTCACCTAGAAGTCCTTTTCCATCCTTTCTTCTACTCACCTCTGCTATCCTCCTCTCCCTTCCTGTGCTGACTGGTTTTTGTATCAACTTGACACAAACTAAAGTCATCTGAGAGGAGGGAGCCTTAGTTGAGAAAATGTCTCCATAAGATCAGGCTGTAGGCAAGCCTGTAGAGCATTTTCTTAATTTGTGATGGATGAGGGAGAGTCCAGCCCATTGTGGGTGGAGCCATCCCTGGGCTGGTGGTCCTGGGTTTTATATGAAAGCAGGCTGAGCAAACCAGGAGGAGAAAGTCAGTAAGCAGCACCCCTCCATGTCTTCTGAATCAGCTCCTTCTTCCAGCTCCCTGCCCTGACTTCCTGTGATGATGAACTGTGATGTGGAGGCATAAGCCAAATAAACCCTTTGCTCCCCAGCTTACTTTAGGTCATGGTGTCTCATCACCTCCCTTTCTCTTTCCTCCACTCCTCTTGCTTGTCTCACTTATAGTCCTGACTAGCCTGGGACTCACTAGCTGCAAAGCAAGCTGCCTCAGCCCTCTTGTTCAGCTTCCTGAGCTTTAGCATTACAGGTGTGAAACACCATGCCCACCTACATAATTTGAATAGATTTCGGGTTAAAAAAAATAAGTGATTCCCTTACTGCTGTCTTGAAAAAGACTGTAACAATGATCTCTTTCTCACCTTTCTTTCAGAAATAAGCACCACCACCACCCACCTTACTCTTTGGATTGTTAATCTCCATCTGTTGGGAAACACCATGTAAAACCAATTGGAATATACAGGATACACAGGGCTGGATACTTTGTCTGCTACATCATCACCTGCTGGAGGGAACTGGGTAGAATTGTTAAGAGTTTCAAATGTCATGCCAGGCAGTGGTGGTGCACGCCTTTAATCCCAGCACTCGGGAGGCAGAGGCAGGCGGATCTTTGTGAGTTCGAGACCAGCCTGGTCTACAAGAGCTAGTTCCAGGACAGGATCCAAAGCTACAGAGAAACCCTGTCTCGAAAAACAAAAAAAAAAAGTTTCAAATGTCATGAATACATTTGACAACACCCTCATTCTCCTAGGTACCTTCGTGAGCTGTGGAGCAGAGCAAGGCTGGGTGACTAGTTACGACAGAGAGTTCAAGGATGTAATGGTCCACCCAGACTCCTCTAGCTAGAGTTGCCTCCTACGGATAGATCACATTGGTCAGACCTAATGCTGACAAATGCTCAGATAGAAGCCCCAAAATACTACTGGAGTATCAGGCCTGTGGCTTGGTAGTAGAGCGCTAACGTAGTATGCACAAGCCCTGTGTTCAATTCCCTGCACTGGGAAACAAGCAAGTTGATGTTGGAGATCAAGAGAATCTGCAAAGGAAAAGAAAAGAAGCCAGAGATAGAGGTAGGAATTGAAGGAGATGAAAGACATTGGCATGACCTGGGAAAGGCAGAGGACAAAGAGGAGTGATCAAGCATTCAGTGACCATTTGGATTTCCCACGTGCACATTTCAAGCTTCGTGAGACACTTTTGCTAGCAGTAGCTCCCTTTCACACAGACTTGCTGAAATGAGTGTCTTTTTCTCATGAATAAATTATCCTAGAGGAGCAACAGGATGTGTAGATATCAGTCATCCCATCAGGGCAAATCCCTTCAGCTTTTATGGCTGGGTACATGTCAATACATCTTTTTACAGTCTTCAAAACCAGTTATGTTTATGATTATGATTATTCTTGGGGGTGGGGCATTACACAGCTCAGTGCACACTGCAGGGTCAGAAGCCAGAGGATAACTTTGTGAAGTTGGTTCTCTCCTTCTGCCTTTTCCTGGGTTCTGGTCATTGAAGTCCAGTCACCAGGCCTGCCTAGCAAGAATGCCTTTACCCATTGAATCATCACCAGCCCTCAGTCCTTTACTTTTTTTTTCTTAATAGGAGGAAATTAAAACAAAAACATGTGACCACTGACTGTACCTCATTTGTAAATGCTGTGGAGTTCCCGCCCCCCCCCCATAGATAGATCACACTGGTCAAACCACATGCTGACTTACACATTTGTTCCCAACCAATGAGTCAGTTGAGATTTTTAAAACACCCAAAACAACAAAACCAAGTATCTCCCAATTGTTTTGGAAGCCTCTAAAAAAGGAGCTGCTTGCTCTTCTTGGCTTATACTAACAAAAATAACCAAGAAAACCCGGCTTCTCTCTATTTCAAACAGTAATATTAACTGTTTCCACTCCTCTGGTGGGAATAGAGTTGTGAAAAGCTATACACCGACTTGGCACGCTTTCAAATTGCATGTGTGTGCAAAATAGGTGTGTTCCATGATCTAAGGAGCCATGGTAAGAGCAAAGTTCCTCTGTCTCCTGAGGAGGTCTCCATGTGTGCAGGAACATGCACCTGGGATGGGACAGACAGAGACATCTTAGGGATGTCAGCTCCTGTGCTTTGCCACCAAAATCTTGCCTGTGTGGAGCTGTGGTAAGACTGGGGAAACATAATATAAACTGTGAGGTCCCTGTTGTTTTTGATTTTTTGTTTTTCCTTTTGCAGTACCTCCCCCTTAACAATGGTTTCAATGTCTATAGTTTTAGTTGACCACTGTTCCTTAGAATATTCCAGAAATAAGTGTTTGTGGTTTTCCTTTTAGAGGAAGGGGTCTCATGAAGCCCAAGTTGACCCCAAAATTGCTGCCAAGTTGAGGATGACATTGAACTTACGGCCCTCCTGCCTTTACCTCCTGAGTGCCGGGATCACAGGGACATACCACCCCGCCCAGTTTTGGATGGTGCTGAGGATCAAACCCAGTGCTTTGAACATGCTAGGTTAGCACTCTGCCAACTGAGCCCCAGCCCCAGACAATTCTTGAGCTTTAAATAGCAAAGCCTGCACAGCTGGGAAATCTTGTTCCTTCCTGTCTAGAACATGACATGTCATTTTTGTCCCATGTATCCATATTGTACATATTACTCACCTGCCATTCACTCAGTAATTGCCTTGCTGAGCAAATGGAGTGCAATGATATGCAGGGTTTGGCACTATCCAGTTTCAATAATTCCTGGAGGTCTTGGCATGTATCCTCTGCAGATGGGGCAGGTAACTACACTTTTGAATAATGTCACAGACAATGATAGGATGATGTGATTTATTGGAGAAAAGCCTTAAGACACAGCCAAGGGTGTAAGGGGAAGCCTTTGCTTCGACCTCTTCACCTTTTCCTGGGATTGACATGGTGTGGTGTCTTCGTTCTCACTGCCCAGGAAAAGACTCAGAAATGGAGATTTGTGTTGCTGGAGAATGTTCTTGAACAACATCAAGGAGCCAAGGAAGCACAGCTGAGAATAGGAGACACTAAGCCGAGATCCTGTTGCTAGTGAGGGCCCAGCTGTTGGCGCAGGGCTCTGAGCCTTCGGTGGCTCTTCAGCTATCATGGACTAACTCAGAGACAGTAGGTGCTTATCTGTCCACAGCACTGGCTAGTCATCGGATGATGGCTAGTCCTGTAGAGATGAGGAAAACCTGGGCAAGGCAATTTCCTTTCAAAGGGGTCTTTTCCTCAAGGAAGTCCAGCTGTGGACCTTTGACAGCCAGCATATCTGATAACTGAAGAATTAATGAATGCCTTTGGCCTCAAGGAAGACCAGGCCTCGGCATCGAAGTATTTACTGCACCCGTCCCTTGCACCTCTTGTATCTGACATGTTGTGTTCATTCAGCTGAGAAGGGCATTCCAGAATTCTGCTTGGGCTCAATTCTTTGATGAATTCACAAAAGGCAGGTAACTGGAAAAACTACTGCTCCTCCCCAGCAGCTAGCCCTGAGGCATCAACAATGTCTTTCTTACTGTCATTTGTAAGTTCCTGCCTCCATGGCTAAAATCTGTCCTAGTATAGGCAACTTATCTGCAAGACTGACCAGACCTCAGTCTTAAGGGGTCTGAGCCCCTCACTCCAAGGTTCTTTTCAGGCTGTGGCATCTGTGTTTGCTCATTTATCATTGAAATAATTGGGCAGGAGAGTGCAAAGAAATACACTGGTGTGGCAGTTGGGCGCTAAAATTATCCATTCATCTTTTATTGTAGCGTTTGGATGACTTGGGTTATCCATGGTAGTAAACTCAAGATAATGGCTTTTTCTTCATCTGTTGGTCTTAGGGCATGGGGTTCTTAATATAACAGAGTGGCGATGATTTACATTTTAATGAGAGTCTCTCTGTGATGCTCAGGGGAAGCAGTATTGTTCTGGAGACTATGACCTCCAAACCACAGAGCCTAAAGTTGCAGGGATGGGATTTTCCAATTTATGAAGCAGGAATTTCAGAATGGTGTCTGTTTCTGCTCCCACTTCCTGTTTCCTGGAGCTGTGTCATCACAGAGTACATTGGAGCACAGCACAACAGGCTTATGAGGTGTATAATATTTGGAGAATGGTATTCCATTCTTGCAGGTCATCTCTGAGCTAACATTTTGGCTGCCCCTTTAAACAGCTGTTTGCACAACTTCATCAGGCTGGAAAGTTCTAGATGATCTATAGGATCAGGGAGTCCCATGGTCTTGCACCTACTGTTGCAACTCTTTAGCTGTACAGTGGGGCCCTTGTCTAATTGAAATCCCATGATGATTGGATTACTTTGCCAGAGCTCTTATACCAGTCTGGTTGAGACTTGGCAAGAAATTTTATGCTTGGAATGCATATTCTTTTTTTTTTCGACAAAGATGAGGTCCTTCTTCTTAGATGGAAGTAATTTGATGTAGTCAGCTTGTCCACAAGTGGATGTATTGGACAGATGGTGCCAAACTTGGAACGCAGTAATGGCTCTGTTCTGCTGGCTTGCCTGTGGCAAGAACTGGCACAGTTTTACTTATGGGAAGCTCTATTACTTAGCCATTGTGGCCCCTCCATGACTGGTCACCAGTACTGGGGAAGATGATGCCAGAGCTGGCTGTTGTCAGAGAATCAGGTCATTTTGTCTTGCTATTTAGTGAGCCTTCAGTCGTAGATGTCCTTTAGTGAGCATTATCATGGCAAACTAAGTCGCCCACACTTTGAGGACACACCCACGTGTCCAACCACATACCTCTTCCTGAGACCTACTTGTCTGACTTCTCTTGTTGTGGTTTGAATAATAATGCCCCCTATGGGCTCATATATACTTGGTACCCTTTTGGTGGAACTGTTTGGGAAAGATTAGGAGATGTGACCTTATTTGAGGAGGTGTGTCAAGGGAGAGGGGATTTGAGGTTTCAAAAGCCCAGTTGTTCCTGTAACTACAACACAAATTTATGTTATATTGTGCTATATAAAATCCCTGTTATTCTAATTTTTTGAACCAGTAAGATAGTTGGTGCAGGAGAATTGTCTGTATTCTGTCCATCATGATTTAAATAAACGCTGATTGGTCATTAGCCAGGATGTATAGGTGGGACAACCAGACAGGAAGTAGAGGCAGAGCAAGGAGAATAGGAGAATTCTGGGAAGCAGGAAGCTCTCATGGCACTCCTGCCCAGACCACTGAAGAAGCAGGATGTGACCTGCCCTGCTGAGAAAGGTACTGAGCCATGTGACTAACACAGATAAGAATAATGGGCTATATAAGTTATAAGAGCTAATACGAAGCCTGAGCTAATGGGCCAATCAGTTTATAACCTAATGTAGACTCTCTGTGTGATTTCTCTGGGACTAAATGGCTGGGGGGACTGGACGAGACAGAAATCCCAACAAAGCAGGCCCTTCATGTTACAGATAGTGCTATTGATTAATTTAATAAAGCCTTTTCTTTAGCTGGACATTGTCATGCACACCTTTAATCCCAGCATTTGGGAGGCAGAGGCAGGTGAATTTTTGATTTCTTGGCCAGCCTGGTCTATACTCCAGGGCAGTCACATCCATGACAGTCACGTCTACACAGAGGAATCCTGTCTTGGAATCCCCCTCCAAAAAAATAAATAAATCATTTTCTTCTAGCAAAATTTCCATTTAGTTGGTAGCTCTCCCATTTGTTCAGTTGCCTAGAACAAATCACAGAGTCACTATTTTCTCTTCTTTTTTCCCCATAGCCAATATGTCAACAAATTCCATCCAATCTATCTTCAGAAATGTGTGGAGACTTTCATCATGCTGTGTCACCTCCATTGTGACCACTCTATGCCATCTTTTCACCTGGGTTTTATTCCATTCTCCTGCCCTTTTTCTTCTACTTCTCTGATCTACTTTCCACCCATTAACAAAAGATCTTATAAAATAGGAGTCTGGTCATGTCTCCCCCCTGTGCAAAATCTCTCAATGTCTTCTATGATGATCAATTTTAAGTGTCAACTTGTTACAATCTAGAATTACCTTGGAAGGGAGTCTTAACTGAGGAGTATTTAGACCAAATTGGCCTATGGGCTTATTTGTGGGGAATTGTTTTGATTATTGATATAAGAAAGACCCAGCCCATTGTGGGGACACCATTCCCTAGGGTGGGGGCCCTGAAATATAAAGAACAAATGAAAGCTAGATGGGATCCATTCTTTCCTTTCTGCTCTTGATGTGGTGTGACCAGCTATCATAAACTCTTGCCACTGTGACTGTCACATATGATGGATTGTAACTGGAATTTTAAGCCAAATAAACCCTGTCCTCCTCTAAGTGACTTATGGTCAGGTTGTTTCTTCACAGCAATATAAATAGAATGAGAACAGCCTCCCATGTCACTTTTCATGAATGCCAAGGTCTTCGTAACAAATCTTGCACAAATTGGCCCTCTTACCTATGCATCCTTCTAGTTTATTCTTCTGCCCATAATTCTTTTTTCTCCCATCCTAGTCTTCTTGGTGTTCACTGGAAACAATGGAACTGGTTGGGAACTTAGCTCAATGGAAGAATGCTCACCTAGCAAGTGCAAGGCCCTGGTTGGGTCATTATATCTGAGAAAGGTTGGGCATGCCTGTAATCCCAGCACTTGGGAGGCAGAGGAAGGTGGATATCTTTGAGTTTGAGGCCAGCCTGGGCTACAGAGAGAGTTCTGGGACAGCCAGGGCTGCTACAAAGAGAAATCTTGGTTCAAAATAAAAAAGAAAACAAAACAAGATGAAGAAGAAGGAAGAGGAGGAGGAGGAGAAGAAATAGATCTGAGAAAGAAAAAGGTAAAAAAAAAAACAAAACCAAAGACACCTCTAAGGGTTCTGCTTTAGAGCCCTTGTAAGGTTCAGTTTACCTCAATATCCACGTGGCATCTCTTACCTCATTTAAATGGCGCCTTCCCTCCCGATTCTGAGTACCTCCTGTTCTTTCCAATATCACCACAGGTGCTTTGCCACATCTACTAGTGCTTATCTCTCCCACCTCTATCTAGGATGCAGGCTCAAGGAAAGCACAGACTTTTTGCCAGTTGTGTTTGCTCCTGAAGAAACTAAAATAAAGTGTGGTGGCCAGGAGGACAAAGGGGGTAATTTATTAACGACAGTCATGGTAAACATGACCAATGTGTAGCCAAGGATAGCTATGAATGTGGCCCAACACAAAACCAGGATAAATGTACTTAAGATGTTATAAGATTTGGTGGTGGGCAGGGGGTGGTGGGTAGCTTGATTGTGCAGCTCAGTTGAATGTGAACTTTGGGGAAGACAACGTGAGGCTGCAATGTCAAAAGGCTGGACAAGTAAGTCAACCTTTTGTCTTTCAGGGGCCTAAGCAATCTATGTGCTGCCTCTATTCCCAGGAGGATTTGCTGACTGAATGAGTGAATTTGCAATGGCTTTGTCATCAGTGTAGATCTTGAGTTAGCCATTTCCCTCAGGGTTGGACCCTGGATTTCATCTGTTCCCATTATGAATAACGCATCCTTAAGCATCCTTAGGAAAACAAACATTTTGAAAGTTATGAAAGTTAATGAAACTCATATTTCTCAAAAGACAAAAGTGAACTGAATAATTTAATCAACTAATAAACAACTTCATTGTTTAGATAATCTCAGGCTACAAAGTTTGCAGCAAATAAATGAATGGGGAGAAACAGCAAACCAGTTTCCTTGTAGCCAGGCATGGTGAAACAGGCTAGGTATCTTGGTACTTGGAAGGTGGGAGGAGACGATCAGAAGTTTAAGGCTGCCTTGGTGATGTGTCAAGTTAGGGGCCAGTCTGAATGCTGCTCTTTTTAAAAGAATGAATAAATAAGTAGGTGAATGAAGAAATTTTTTTCCCAACATGTGGGTCTAATGTTTGTGGGAAGGCATGTTGAAATACTTAAAAAAATAACTTTTTAAAAGGAAAAAGCTTTTATCTTCCTCCTGTGCACAGTCCATCCTCCTGACTGTCCCTTAGTCTTGGCAATGAATGGGATTCCTCATTTAGTTCTGACCCCTCCTTAATCCCATCCTCCATCACAAGTAGTCAGCACTGAGTCTGAATTCCAGCCCTTATCACCCCCTCTATTTTTAAATTTTTTTCTCGATCCCTTCCATGCTTAGGCCTCACCTTGGCCAGATTCCTAAGAAAAGAAGATAAAAGAATCATTTCCCCAAACTCTAGACCCAAGAGCAGCAGGTCTCAACCTGTGGGCTGCAACCCCTTTGAGGGTTCAATGACCCATTCACAGGGGTTGCCTAAGACCATCCTGCATATCAAGTATTTACATTATGATTCATAACTCTAGCAAAATTACAGTTATGACATAGTAGTGACATTAATTTTATGGTTGGGGGTCACCACAACATGAGGAACTGTATTAAAGAGTCACAGCATCAGGAAGGTTGGGAACCACTGCCCTAGAAGAAGTCTGGCTTCTTACAGAGTGACACCCATGTCATAGTTGGCTCTCTAGCCAATCAGTGGCAGGTACTGTGGTGGGGCTTAAACTCATGTTGCCATAGCTTCTTATACAAATTTGTTTATGAACCCTTGTGGGATGTTTGTGTCCCCACAAAGGAAATATTAAGATTCAGCTTAGAGAGCCCCATGTTTTGGATTGGCAGGTTATGACAATACCTTCTTGCATTCAGGCTATCGCTGTCACAGGTGACAGCACCTGAGTCCCTCTCTGTGACGTCTACAGTAGGTAGACAGCAGCAGTGGCATTTGAACCGTCCTAGGCTGAGACTAGAGGGCATGGAAGTGCTTCTGATTCACAAGCTGCAATTGTCGGAAACCATTGGGAACTCCCTCCCTGATCGCTTCGACATGTTTGCAAGCTCTTCTCATTTTCAGTACTTCGTAATCTAAGAATAATTCCTGTCTTCCTCATCTCCCAGCCAAGTCCCCAGTACTTTTCTGATTTCAGTTTTCACATCATGGATCCCCCTTCTGGATCAGCCTTGTGTGCATTAAGGATTACAGAAAGGACAGAGCAGACGAAGTGAATCATTACAGAGTGCGGAATTTCATGAACCGAAGGACATAAAGTGTTGCAATCTGGGTGGAGCAGGAATTGGGGGTGTGGGTATGCAAAAAAAAATGTTATTGAAGTACTTTAGTGCTTGATTGGGTAAGCAGAGTCCAAGGTTAACCCAGGACTCTGCTGGTTGGCCTGAGGCTCATATAGTGGCATCTAGACCACAGTGTCAGGTCTGATGGCAAACACTCTAACGGACTCTACCCGGAATGCTGTGCTCAGCCAGTGATACTCTGCTGGTCATCAATGGCTATGTGTGTCAATCTGAGAGAGGATAAAGGTGATTGCAATAGCCATATTGTCATGTAAGATATGTATTTTAAGGGTTGTGTGAATATAGTAAGTGCTGACATTATCATACTGCATGCATTTGGATACGCTTTTTCTATCTTTTAGTTACATGATATTAAAATAGTTGTGTGTGTGTGTATGTGTGTGTGTATATATATATACATACATACATATATATATACATACATACATATATATATATTTCTGGTTTTTCGAGACAGGGTTTCTCTGTGTAGCTTTGGAGCATGTCCTAAGACTTGCTCTGTAGACTAGGCTGGCCTCGAACTCACAGAGATCCACTTGCCTCTGCCTCCTGAGTGCTGGAATTAAAGGTGTGCACCACCACCACTCAGCTCATTGTGCTATATTTGAAAGTCTTGTTAGTTGAGTCAACATCAGGAGATGAAGACTTTCATCAGCGTGTTGACTAGACTTGGTAGGCATTTGAAGTCTTTGACAAGTTCAGATGTGTTAAGCACATAATTGCAGCATACATATTTAAGGAAAATTTATTATTTAACAAAGAAGAATTTAGTCTTTTATGAGTTAATTTAAATATTATAACATAGCATGAAAATAATGCTTCTTCTGCTTAGATAATTACTGTATTCTTAAACATACAAAGATTTGCAAAGGATTTCAGCATTGATAATCGATACTCTTAGTTTATAGTGTTCATGAATTGAATGCTAATTCCAAGCCTGTGGTGCTAATAGCTTTCTAGACACAAAGACTATCAAACCTTTAGAAATAAAATCAAGTTCTAGAGTACCCTTTGTTCTCTGGGGCCCAGAGAAAAAGCTTGGGGCAAAGTTTAGTTATGTTAACTCTTAAATCTCCCTCCACTCCCCAGCTCAACACACTTCTTTCTGCTACTCCGTAGAAGCACGCCTGTGGTCACCTTTGCGCCTCTTTAAGGCAGTGGTTCTCAACATGTGGGTCACAGCCCCCTTGGGTCAAGCAACCTTTCCACAGGCATCACCTAAGACCATCAGAAAACACAGATATCTACTATATTCACAGTAACAAAATTACAGTTATGAAGTAGCAATGAAAATAATTTTATGGTTGGGGGTCACCACACGTGAGGACCTTTATTAAAGGGTCGCAGCGTTAGGAAGATTGAGCACCGCTTTAGGGATTGACAGTGGAGGGCAGATTCACTTTGAGTTTACTGTTCCCCGCAGGCTTTCTAAACGATTTTGTTGTGAATATTTTTATTTCTTGTCTAGCCGTTCTATCCTTTATATTTGCATTTGAGGTTTTCTCATCTTTTAAGTGTTCCAGACAGCAATTCCGTTGTTCAGAACTGCCTGTGCTTCATAAGAAGGCATCCAGAGGGCCGAGAAGATGGCTGAGGGCCAAGCAGAAGGACCTGCGTTCAGATACCCGGAATCCACATACAGCCGACACAGTGGCACGCAGCCGTGAGTCCAGAGCCCATGTGGTGAGAAGGGAAGCAGAGGGAGGAAGAATCCCAGAAGCTGGAGGGCCATCCAGCCTGGAGTGCCCAGCATGAAAACCAGAGAGATCCTGCCTCAGCCAAGGTGAGACGTGAGGTCAAACACCAGAGGCCATCCTTTGACCTCCACATGTACACCGTGTAGGCATGCACTTGTGTACACACACACACACACACACACACACACACACACACACACACACTGCACATGCATGTCAAAGATTACAGAACCAGGTGTCCAAAAGTGAGCTAGTGTCTACCAGGGATGCGTATCAGGAAACAATTTGGGGGGCAGTTGTTTCCTCAGTGGGGTGTATTGATCTTTGCCCCTGTCCTTTCCTTGTCTAACTCAACCCTCATTTTTTCAAAATTCTCACTTCCTCAGGACTGTTCAAAATCAGGACCGCTCTTACCATTCTGCAGTATTATGGCGGTTCATCCACTTTGCTGTAGCTGTTTCATATTATGTCTGTCATGTATGCACTTCAACATAGATGGAAATTCAAGTTGTTTTCAACCTCTTTACTTATTATGAACAATTGTTTATATCTATTTCCTGGCTACATGTGAGAACATTTTGCTGGGCAGAATTGATGAGTCAACCTAGCAGGCAATGTCTGAGGTCTTACAGACTTTGGCTGCACCCCACTGAAGCAGGCATCCTTGTGGACACTGGATACTGCCAAGAATTGGACCGTCTGCCAGGCATGTGGCTCTTAAATCATGTACCCACTCATGTTTGCATTTCTCTGGTTACAAATGAGTTGAGAATCTTTTAATATGTATTACTAATCAGCTTTCTTCCTTTGTGGAATATTTATATTTTATCATTGGGTTATTTATTATTTTTAGTAGCACATACAAAGATGTTTATGTATTAAATCTATGTGTTGACTCATAAACATCCCTAATAATTTTGTCATCCTGAACCCTTGCCAGCTTTGTGTATGGCAGGTGTCTTGCCCCACTTGACGGCATATGATTTTCATTGCTTATTGTATCTGTGTATGTGTGCAGGGCTGTGTATGTATGTGCGGTATATGAGTGCTTGTGTAGGTGTTTGGGTGTGTGTGAAAGCCAGAGGTTGGGTTTCTCAATTGCTGTCCACTCTGTTTTCTGAGACAGAGGCTCTCTCTGACCTGGAACTCACTAATTAGGCCAGCAAACCCTAAGAATTCTCCTCTATGCCTTCCCAGCGCTGGGATTATTTTAATTGCTGCAGCCTCATGTGAAGCCCTGATAGGGGAAGTCCTTGGACTTCTTTGCTTTCTTCAAGAATATTGTAATGACTCTGCCCTTTCATATGAATTTCAGAATTAGACCAATGTCCAGGAAAAATCATTTTGGGAATATATGTAATCAGTGTTTGAATCTGCTACACAGGAACTGATGCCACTGCAAAATTGAACTTTCTGACCTATGAAGTTAACATGTTCCTTCATTTGTTTAGCTTTATTTTTTCAAGATTCATGTATATATTTGGGGTGGGCATGCATTTGCCAGGTCACATATGTGGAAGTCAGTTGTTGTGTTCCACTTTGTTTGAGATGGCCTTTTATTCTTTTCTTTAGGCTAACTGACTGGTGAGCTTCTGGGGCCATCCCCCCTCCGTCTCTGTGCTCCACTTTGTAGCAGGAGCACTGGGGTGACAGATATGCACCCCTGCATCCAGTTTTCCTTGGGGATCTGAACCCTGTTGTGCAAACATGCACAGGAAAATACTTTACCCACTGAGCCATCTCCCTAGCCTTGTTTTTTTTTTTGTTAATACCTTTCATCAAACTAAGTTATATTACTGTACTGTCTTAAATTTCATTGGATGAGTTTAATGAATCTATTAAAATGATCAATCCCTTCCTTTCATGTGTTATGTTCATTGCACGAATAGATTTTCTGAGTTCTCACTAATACTAAACTTGCATCCTAACTAAAAAAAAGTTCACACATAGGACTAAGGTTGACAAGACTCAGTTTGCCAACACTTTGGTTTTGCTTCTATTTTTATGCATTTGTCTTCTAATTTTGGATGAAAACAAGTATAATTTGGTAAAAGATACCATTTCCTGTCTGTGAGTTTGGTTAAATCTGAGACCATTCATTCCTGAATGTGAGGAGTGTGTCCCTCCAGGACCACTCAACTTTGTAGGAAGGTTTTAAAATTCCAACTTAATATTTTAACAGTTACCAAATTGTAGTGAGGAGGAAGGCTGCTCATTTATTCCCAACCACTCAGACCCAAAATAATCACTCAGAAACTGTATTATTTGCAATACTGTTTGGCCAATAGCCAAAGTGTATTTCTGGCTAACTCTTATATCTTAAATAAACTCATTTCTATTATTTTATATTTTATCATGAGGGTCAAGGCCTACTGGCAAGGTTCCAGCTGGCAGCTCACATCTTTCCCCTCTGGCAGCTACATGGCTTCTCTCTGACTCCGCCTTCTTTTTCCAGCATTCAGTTTAATTTTTCCCGCCTAACTCCACTCTGCCCTATCACAGGCCAAGACAGTTTCTTTATTCATTAAACAATAAAAGCAACACATAGACAGAAGGACTTCCCACACCACCAAATCATTCATATTTTACCATTATTGCCTGAAGCATCTTTTGTTATTTCTGTTTTTAAAGAAATTTTCTTTCACTTAAAATCTCAAATGCAGTTGTATTAATCTACTCACTTTATTATAAACATACTTATAGCTTCTATATCTATGATTTTACATTTTAGATTTAATATTTGTTGTTTTTAACCTTTGTCCCCTTTTCTCCATCTCTTTTGCAAGACATTTTTCTATTTTTTTGGTGTTTACAAAGATACAGTTTTTGTATCTTGATTCTCTTTGTAATGTTTATTTTAACTAGCTTCAAAATTTCTGTTCTTGCTATTTTTGCTCTTTTCCCCCCCTTGGGTTGATTGTGCTATTTTCCAAAATTAGCCTATGAAGCTGACTGTTGAGTTTAAAAATTTAAAACAATTAATAAAAGCAATATAATGGCATATAAATTCCCTTCTCTGTACTGCTCTCCCCCCATTAGTGTGGAATTTATAGGTTCTCCTTTTAGTTTTCCAGTGTTCCTCTAGCATGCAGTTTTAACAACAGGTCAAAATTCAGCAAATTGTCTCTTTGCCTCATGCCCAGTATCCTCTCGGCCCACTCCCATGCGTTATTACCCGGTGTTTCGTTGTATCTTAGCTTAATGTTTAGTTCCTGCAGTTCTAACAGGCAAGTTGCCCTCACTTTGACTCTCCAGTCCATTCTTTCTGAGTTCCAAGACTGTCCCCTGACCTACCTTGGTTTTCAGAGCCCTCCAGGGTATGGACTTCAGTCTGGCCCTGAATTAGAGGGTGTCAAAACCATCCAAACATTCATATTCAAGAAACTCTCGCTTTTTCTGAGAACTGTTTGCCTCAGACAAATTTCCCCTCTCTAGAGATGATCAAACAGTGGCCACTCTCTTACCCTTTTCCTGTTTTCATACCTGCTGTGTACTGTTTTCTCTCTAATGAAACAACTCTAGGGGAATTTTCTAGTACCCCTGAAAACCTGCTACTAAAAACAAAGGTCACGAAATGTTTCCCCTCTTACTAAATTCTAGGAATTTCTCTTGGTTCCCCTTTCCTGTCCCTGAGGCTGAAGTCTAGGGGCTTTATTGGCAAGTTAATTCCTTTGAGAGTCAGAAGGCTTGTGAAATTTGAAAACAAAGAACCCAGAACTAGAGGGGAAGCTGGCTTGACTTGTCAGAGGGTACACTGTGCATGTCCTGATAAAACCTGTCAGGGAAATCTTTCAAGACAAAGCGCTCTAATCTGGCAAGCACAACACACACACACACACACACACACACACACACACACACACACACGATTGTAGATAAGAGAGAAATGTAATTGGTCATTCAAATGATGAGAAAGTCTGCAACAGCCACTGGAAAATGAAAGTAACTGAATTGTCACCAAAATGCTGCTGGAAGAGCAGAACTAGTTGGTTCTGACTTAGGGGCAGAGGAGGGACTTGACATACGACAGAGAAACTAATAAACCCGTGCCCAGATTCAGAGGAGTCTCTCCACACATTCCCAGCACGACGTATTAGGCTCTTGATTTCAGAATCTCAAAGCTTACTATACACCACATTCATAAAAGAGGTAGTAGAGGAAGTCTGGCCTGTGACGGCATGAAAACAGAGCAAATATTTTCCCTAGTTAAGACAGGACCACAGGACAACTGGGCTTCCGATGTGAAGGCAGTAGAGGGGACAATAACAGATCTTTAGAAGATGTATCCCCCCCCCCAAACCAAACTCACTTCTGACTTAGGAACTGGAAGAGGGGTAGTTCCTGTAAGGGCAGGGAAAATTTTGTTTGCAAAATCTGTACTCAGGATGATGGTTTTGGTTTTTCAGAATCAGTGAAATGGGTTTTCCTAAGACAGGCAATCACGTCTTTGTTTGATAGTGGGGAAAGCCCTTCCACAGATATGCAAAACTGAGAGCTTCTTTTGCTCTGCTTGAGCGGTCCCTTCTGTGTTGCATCCTTGCATCTCATCCTCTGGGCAGGTGTGCTGTTGGGAGGCTTTGCTTCATCTCTGACTGTCTTTTTTCTTCTGATGTGATAAACGTTTGGCCTGCATATGTGCATGTGCACCGTGTGCATGCCTGGTGCCCATGGAGGTCGGAAGAGAGCTTTGAATTCCCTGGCACCAGAGTTACAGATGGTTGCGAACCACCTCGTGGATGCTGGGACTCAAACCTGGGTCCTCTGGAAGAGCAGCCAATGAATGCTCTTAACTACCGAGCCATCTCTCCAGCTCCATCTCTTGAGTGTCTTAGATTTCACTTTTCCTTTTTTAATATTTTTATTTTTTATTATGTGTATATGTGTGTATTTATGTATATATGTGTGTATATGTGTGTCTCTGAGTGTGTGTTTATACATGAGAGTCGGAGTCCAAGAAGGCCCAAAGAGGGTGTAAGATCCCCTGGAATTGGACTTGCAGACAGTAGTGAGGCCCCTGAAGTGGGACTGGGAATGGAGCTCTGGTCTTCTGCTCTTACCCACTGAGCCATCTCTCCGTCAAGTTGTCCTTTCTCTCTTTGCACAGGACCTGCTTCACTCACCCTTCTGGAAGAATTTGGCCAGTACTGGCCATGTTTGCAATATTGCACACAGAATCTGTCAAATGGGCATTTGGGGTGTGTTTTGTAAACCTTTTTATACTCTATTTAGATTCAATTTCTCCCTCCCCCATCTCACTGTGTAGCCCAGGCTAGCTTCACATCTCACATTCACCATATATCCTGGTCTGGCTTCAAACTTCTGATCCTCCTGCCTCAGCTCCCAGGAGCTGGTCGTACAAATATGAGCTTCATTCCTGACTTAGATCTCACTTTTCTAAGATTGAAGTCTGTTGTGTTTTTAAATTTTTCTGATTCCAACAGAATAGTTCATGTTTAACTTGCAGGTAATGTTTTGAGAGAAGACACTTTCCTTGTTTAGAATGAGTACTTCAAACCTGCTATTTTGTGAGGCCATGTTTTTAAATTTTGCATTTAGATATGCTCCCTGTCACTGGGCACTGAGCAAACACAGGTGGGATGAAGGAAAGAGTTACATAACTCACCCAAGGTCACACTGCTCATGAGTGACAGATCAAAGAGCAGGGTCTTAACAAAATTCCATCACAGATCTCTTCCTTGTTTTATATTTTTAAATGGTATATGAACACACACACATGTATACACATACTCTCTCTTTACACACACACACACACACACACACACACACACACACACACACACATTTTAAACATGGGACAAAGGGAGCCCTGAATTTCCCTTAGAAAAAGCAAGTTGGAGACACTATCTTCGACAGGCAGATAACAGGGAGGACCAATGTCAGAGGCTGGGCACACGGACAGCAGCAGAGGCCTCCAGGGTGGCAGCCCTCTCTTCAAAACCCAAGATATGTTAGTCAGGTTAAAATTCTGTCAGACACCAGCGATGGTCAAGTCCCCATTGCCAGAAGTGCAGGTCCCCTTCTATTCCGCTTGGCCCCTCACTAACATTAAACCCTTTCCTATATGCATAACCTCCAGGGAGAGGCAGCTGGGTTCTCAGCTGGATAGTCTCAGTTTTCAGGAACACTGTTCAGGAGCCCTTCTTCCTACCCACATAATCCCGACCTTCCATCCTGTACATCCTAAGACGCTCAGGGACAAGCCTCTACTGTTGCCTTCCCACATTTGCCCCAGCTCCTTAATCTTCTCTAGCCCATGTTAATATACCCATTGAGCCCTTAATCGAAATATAGACAAAGGTCCCACTTTATATATCTTTCTCCACAGCTAAACTCTTCTAAACCGTAAGCCTCTGGGCAACACCCGGATGCTATGCCAGCACGTTTCTTATTAAGTCAACTAATAACATTACGTATTACAATATATCCAAGGCAGTCATTTGAGCTGCAGCGTTGAGGCTGACAACCTGGCTCAGTGGGTTGAGGTGTTTATCTCTAAGCTTGAGGACCCAAGCTGGGTCCTCAGAACCTACATGGCAGGTCAAGGGAGAGAACAAATTACCACTGTCCTGACCTCCCCACACATACTCTGGTGTGTGCCCTACTAACCATATACACACGAAAATAAATGTAAAAGCAAAACAATAACAAAACCTCAAACACTCAAGAAAAAGAGTGGGCATTATAAAGATAAAATGTCAAGCCAATGAGTTCTTTCTTAGGCTGGTTGACACAAGTGGCCCTTGTCTGGACTGGTCTTTTGGGGACAAGAGATCCCAGAGAGATCATATGTATAAGGGCATCAGAGAAGGGCTAGTTTATGGGACTATGCTCTTGATAGGAAAAGGAAGGAACAGTTAGGTCATCAGATAAAAATGAGAAAATTCTGGAAAAAGCAATGCAAGAGGGAAGGGAATAGAAATATATACATCAAATTTAAAAGACACATTTCTCTTAGTTTAACTGTTTTGCTTTAGCTTGAGGTGTCTATTAAGACAAAGGCTTCAGGATGATTTTAAAAGTTCATCCAAGTGGGGAAAGTGGTGCCCACCTGTCATCCCAGCATTTGGGGGTGGAGGCGAGGGGATG
This sequence comes from Ondatra zibethicus, assembly GCA_004026605.1. Lineage (NCBI taxonomy): Eukaryota > Metazoa > Chordata > Mammalia > Rodentia > Cricetidae > Ondatra > Ondatra zibethicus. The sequence goes on along the minus strand of PVIU01012778.1, from coordinate 14,996 downwards.
GGGAGCTCAAGGTTCTTAGAGAGTTGAAGGTTGACCTGGGTTACCTGAGTTCCTTTCTTAAAAAAACAAAATGAAGGAAATGTGGAGAAGGAGAAGAAGGAGGAAGAGAAAGAGGGAGAAGAGGAAGAAGATGAAGGGGAAGAGAAGGAGGAAGAGGAAGAGGAGGACGGAGAGGAAGAGGGAGAGGAGGAGGGGCTAGTCCTTGTTAAAGTACCCATCACCTTCTCTGTGTGTTTGTTGAAGTGCAATTGTTCTCATAGAACAGTCAAGTGCTCTTTTGCTTTCGTCTCCATCCATTCTTCCTAAAGTGAAGCTGTCCTGAGAATGCCTGCCCATGTCCCATATGCTACCGTGAATTATGAGCTCTTAGGGAAAAATGCTGACCAAAGTGAACCGAAATTGTTATTGCTACTTTATCGCTCTTGGGTTCTGCGGAAGCTTTGCATTGAGACATCTTACACGCACCGCTTTGATCTCTGCGTTATTTATTTCCACAGCAGCATGAGTGTTTCTGGCTGCCTTGGCAGGCAGACCTTGCTCTGTCAAGCAGAGAGGACCCTGGCATTTGCCTTTCTATGTCCGCCTGCTGACTTACCTCTGAAGCCTGAGAAACTCTCCAAGTGGGGGTGGGGAGGACAGGGAGAAAAGAGCTGCTTTTCTTCTCTGGCCCCCTAGTCCAATTACCTAATAAAGATTGATCATGCCTTTTGTCTGAGGAGTCCTGTGACCTAAGTTTGCTCTTTGCCTTCATTCGGATATCACAACCTATTTTAATGCATCCAGCTTTCCCTAATGAAACCCACATGTCTTAAATCAATAAAGCCATTGTTTAGCTTTCTTCTCTTTTTCCACAGTGCCTTTTGCCTGCTCTGATTTGTTTGCATACTTGTTTGTAGGAAATACAGCTCTTTATCTAGAATCTTCCCTTAACTCTCTCCTCTCTCTGAGGTCTTTTTCTTATCATTTCTTTTAATGATCATCAGTTTGTTGGTCCAAAGCTATTAAATGCTCTTTAATGGACTGGCCTAAAGGGGATTTCACTTATATAGGTTCTCTCTCTCTCTTTCTCCCTCTCTCTCTCTGTCAATGGTTTGTTTTATACAGGTTAAGAAATTAAGAGTGGAAAACTCAATGTCTTTGTTTAATCTTTGTATATATACAGGACATGAAAAGCACCCTATATAAGCTTCAGAAACTTGGCCTATTTCAAGTATGTCCAAGCTCCCCAGTCCATCACACCATTAAGCAAGACCAAAGCCCCCAAATTGCAGCAAGACCATCTTTGGTGACTTTCTGCTTTGGATGAATCCAAAAACCCTCAGAAGGTTGCCTGATGCACAGCCAGGCCATTGTTTACTTATTTCAAAATCCAGAACTTCAAAACAGAAACCTACCGAAGTGTTGGAGACAGTGCACAGGGGTTTTTAATCTTCCTGCGTGGGCATTTCTAGGTGTCCCCCAAAGCTTTCAGTAGCAGATGTGGATGACGAGTTGGTACAGTGGCACCACCTCTGATTCTACCAGCGGTCTGCTCCTTTTCTGAGTTATCGTGGGAGAGTGGATGGATTGTGTTACATGGGGGAACTAGGCCATCCGTGGCGATGATGATGACGGTGATGATGAGATCCTGGGCTCTGTTTAAAGGCTAAAATGTATGTCTGTGTCTGACCATCCCATTCACCAAACTCTCTGGACCAAGGGGGACCTAATGACGGCGGAACAAATGTAAGGCTGGTCTTCATGCTTTAACCTCCTCATGACCCCACTCTCCCCTTCCATTGTTCTCCTCCTTCACTTTCTTGTGGCCTCTTGCCATGGCTTCTTCTCAGCTCAAGCTGAGTCCCAGCCACTGCCTCCTTCCCACCCATCTTCTTTTCCTGAGCTCTTATTAAAATCATATCCCGATTGTTAAGAAAACAAAACAATTGTCTTTAGTGAAAGCTCTGCTGTTATCATTCTGGAATCCAGCACGTAGAGGTCACCAGACAATCTACAGGATGTCAAGATCCCTCCTCAGTCGGACCCTCATGGCAACACCCCATCGGGAAGCAGTGAAGCTTAGCAATGAACACAGATACCCTGCTCCTCCCACTCGAGAGGCGGCGTCATTCCCCAACAGTCCACACAGGTTCCCGGAAGCCACGGTCCCGCTCTGCTCCGTGTCATGCCGATGTTTCTCTGTCTCCCTTCTTCTTCCCTTGAACTCTTGTCTCAGGAAACATTTCCTCTTCCCTGCCTAGAATTATTTCTCTCTCACTTCTGCAAGTCATTTCATATTCTGATGTTCACATGTTTCCTGCGGCCGGCCTTTCTTGACCCCTCTGCATCTTTGCTTTTCTTTGCGTTGGGGAAGCGAGGAGAGAGTGGGCGCCGATGAAAAGCTGAGTGTAGTTCCCATGGTGCCAGTTGTCTCATAAGAGGGGAACTCTGTGACTGGAAGTTAAGAGGGTTTGCTGGAGGAGGGTTCCAGACAGTCTGCCTGTGGCCGGGGACAAAGTCTCCAGGCTGATTTAGGGACTGGAGTCAGACTTGGGAAACTTTCCCAGGTGCTCCATAGACTCTGCCTCAGATGGAGACCAGTAGTAGATGGTACTTGAAGCCAAGGCTCTCAGCCTCTCTCCCTCTTTCCATCTCTCTCTCCCCTTCTTAGCTACCCCCACCCAGCTCTGGAGTGGAAAGACTCAAGAAAGAAGGGAGTAAATTGCTCTCAGTTCACTGGGGGAGGGTGAGTGTCCTCAGACTCTCTCTTACTGATTTTGAAAGAGTACCAGTGACAGTCCCTCAAATTGGCAGCACAACCTGACCAAGAAATGCTTATATGTGGATTAAATATGGTAACACAGACAGAAGACTTGGGGTATTGCCCTGGCTCCATACCTGTCAGCTACTGTCAATAAATCGCATGCAATGCAATCTCTCTATTTTCCTCCAGGAATAACTTCTTGGTGTGGCAGGTCCTACTGGGGCTAGGTGGGAACCTGCAATTGGATTTCCTGTCCCATGAGGTCCCATGAGGTCCTTGCAACTCTCCCGACCCGGGGAGTTGGCTCAATGCTGTATGTTCCTGAGGACTCCACGTTGTCCCTAAGCATGTGAAAACTGCTCCCCACTGGTATGAAAACAGAACACATGACTGACTAATCAGGTATTAGTGGCACCACAAGATCTGAGCACAATAAATCTAGAGAGAATCTTGACAGTCTTCTAGTTTCTGTATCGAATTCAGATCTCAGAGGCAAATGAAGGTGAGTGAGGAAAGGCAGTGTTCGGCGATGGCAGTGTGTTTGATGGACAGAACGCCTGTGTTTAATCACTCACTGTTCACAACAGCAAACCCGCAGAATCAGTGTAGGTGCCCTCAACAGATGGACAGTGAATGGAAGTGTGTTGTAGACAAAAAAAAGAGTACTTCTCAGCCAAAGAACAAAATTATGTCATTTGCAGGAACATGGTGGAATTGGAGATCACCCTGTTAAGCAAAGTAAGCCAGTGTCTCAGAGATAAGTCTCACACATTAAGGGTAGGGGAGGGACAAAGAGGGGATGGAGTTTTCATTTTCAGTTTAATTGAAGGGAAGGACTATTAGGGATGAGGAAGGGAAGAAGGGGGAGGGGCAGGGGAAAAGAGTAATAGAAAAGAGAATATGAGGGAACCCATCATATGCATTGCGGGAATGTCATACTGAACCAATTTTACTTTATATAATTAATAGATGCTACAGCAGAAAGGAAAGAGAAGAAACATCTTGAAAAAAGATCATGAAGAAGATGTGTGGGCTTCCTGCTTCATATTCATGCCCTCTGACCTCCCCACCCACCTTGCCTTCTAGTATCGCCTTGTGCTGTCCACAGGAAGAATCCAGGCCTTGCTCCTTAGGCTCATGGGTTCCCCCCCCTCCCAGGGAAAGGCCAGGTGGGGCTGTAAGAGTTTATCTGATTCTGGTGATGGAATCTGGCAGGAACGCCTGGTGTATGGGACCACTTGGCAATGTTTACATTTTAATAGAGGAAAGCATTAACTGAGATTATGGGAGAATGCAGTGCGTATTTTAGCTTGCAGGGCCTTTCGTTCTCTGAGAGTGTTTCAGAAAACTGGAGCGAGGGTGTAGGTAACTGATGATTCAGCAAGAGCTATCTCCTCCTCCATGTGTGTTAGGATTTTAAACAAAACGAACAGAGGTATCCACCTACTGTCCCCACAGAGCTTGCTCCCTGACTGGAGAATAATTCTCGTGGTTTCTCTCATATCTCAGCTAACCCCTGTGGGTGTTGTTTCTCAGTGGGAACAGAATCAGTTGGTGACTGCTCCTGACACCAGCAAAGAACTCCCTGAGAAGGTAGCTTGCTGGAGCAGCCACCACGGCACAGCTCTGGGGACCCTCCCTCTGGGATTTGGTCTTACACTTCAGAGAAGCCAGGGGCACCAAGGCTATACCTGTTTTTTGTCAATGCTCTGTGTGTGTGTGTGTGTGTGTGTGTGTGTGTGTGTGTGTGTGTGTGTTAGAGAGAGAGGGGTGGAGGAGAGAGAGAGAGAGAGAGAGAGAGAGAGAGAGAGAGAGAGACCCTGTATTTAATTCGGGTGTGCATCAGAACATTCTAAGAGTGGTGTAGGAGGTTCTCTGTATTTGTGTTGCTTTCATTGGTAAATAAAGAAACTGCCTTGGCCTTTTGATAGGGCAGAAATCAGGTAGGCGGAGTAGACAGAATGGAATGCTGGGAGGAAGAAGGGCAGTGTGGTAGATGCCATGGTTCTCCTGTCTGAGACTGACGCTGGTTAGAAGCTTTCCTGGTAAGCCACGACCTCGTGGTGAACACAGATTAATAGAAATGGGTTAGATCAAGAGTGAGAGTTCGCCAAGAAGAGGCTAGATATAATGGGCCAGGCAGTAATTTAATTAATACAATTTCTGTGTGGTTATTTCGGGGCTTAAGCTAGCTGGGTGGCAGGATGGGGCTGCCACTCCTCATACAAGAGTTTGGCACCCAGACTCCCAGGAGCCAGGTGGCAGGATGCAGCCCACTCTTGTCTCATTACAACATGAAGAGTCTGCTCAGAAAGTCCACATGTAAACCTGGGTCACTCCCACAGCCCTTTACACTTTCCAATGGAGCCAACAAAGTCACTGCCATGTGCACACAAAGGCCATGCCTGGGGCTGAAACAAACTATTTATCCACTAAGTAGGGGCAGTTACTCTCATAGACAGGGCTGACACCCAGAAATTCTGGGTCCAAACTCTGAATACTCCATTGTATTACTCAGTGTTTTCCAGAGCACAAATCTTCCTCATCTTTGTGAAAATACAAAGGTGGATTTAATTTCAGAATGGATTCTGGAATATCTCTTCACAGCATGTGCAATGTATCTAGAAAGTTTTGTCCTTACAACAAAAGCATACCACCATACCTCTAAAGGCACTGTTGCCTTCTCGACATAATTTTTCAGTTTTTCTTTTTTAATCTCTGTGTTACCCACTTCTTTTCAAGGGAGACCTTCAGAGAGAAAGTTGTTCTAATCCAAACCAACATTATCTGATCATTTATACCAAGCCGCCAATGAGAATTAATTCCATGGGTGCTGCTATCTCCATTGTATAAGTAAAGAAACAGAGATGCCAAAAAGACCAAGAATTTAGCCAAACTCAGTAAGCAAGAGGCAGAGCACAGCATGGATCTAGGCAGTTTGTTTTGTGAGCCTGGAGCCTTCAGCTACAACACAATATCATGTTTCAGCTCAATGACATGAATTGGGTAGGGTTAGCTCTGGGAAGCTAGGATATTTGATGGTACTTAAACACATGGTTTTGTTTGCTTGTTTTAGACAACCCTAAATGCACTTTGGAGTCTGACACAGACATGCATCTTCAAAGAAGGTTCCAGTACACAGACGATTGCTACAGGATCCTAACATCCCCGGGGGCTTTTATGCCTCCTCTCCTCTAAAGTCCAGCATGGATAGCGCTTTGTTGAAAATGTTAAGTAATGCAACTTGGGGAGATCTGGAAAGATGGCTCAATGGTTAGGAGCATTTGATGCTCTGGTAGAGGACCCAGGTTCAATTCCTGGAGTCTGTATAGTGGCTAACAATGATCTGTAATTCCAGTCCCAGGGGATCCAACACCTTGGCCTTCTTCAGCAGTGCACACATATGCATGCAGACAAAACATCCATATACATGAAAATAAATATTTAAAAAAGAAGTGTCCCCTTCAAGGAAGCTGAAAGTCAAGTCAGATGCTAGACACTGATAATGCAATCCCCTGTGTTATCTTGTTTGTTTCTCTAAGACCTCTGCTCTGCCTGCTATCCCCCAGAAGGGTCATCCCTTCTGTACATCATTACATATTGTTCCCAGCATTCCAGAAACAGGGTTTGGTTCTGTCACTGATCAACAACTCCACAACCTCTGCTCTTCCTTGGGTAGTGGTGTCCCACCTGGGTAAGCTGCCCTTCCTATTCCCAGTGTTCTGAGCAGGAGGAAATGGCAATGTCCTGAGAATATGTGCCAAAGGGCCTCATCTGTCTGCTGAGAAAACCGTAAACAGGGTGAAGGTGTAAAGATGAGTCCCTTCCGTCGTCCACGGAAGATAAACTGTGGCCTGTGTTAGACTGCTGGAGTCTTTCACCGTCTTGATGTGATCCCCGTCTCCCTTCCTGTCTGATTAATATTAGGAAGATGCTGGTATGTTGCAGTTCAAAGATTAGGTTCTAAACAAGTTAGCAGAGTGATTAGCATCACACATTGGTAGCATGACAGGGTCCCGAAGGAAGAGAGAGACACTCCCATCTTGGACACAGAAGGAATTTCTTGCTCTTATAGTATTTTCCCCCAGGGGGACCTCCCAGTGTATGTTTTAGTTTGTGTGTTGGGAGTCAGGGAGTCTCGGGATAGGGTGTGTTCTGTTTTTTTTGTCCATGGACACCCAGTTGTTCCAGTAGCATTTGTTAGCAGTCATCCTTACTAAAGAGTTCACCATTGTTTAACCCAGTGTGGAAGATTTGTGTGAGTCTGCCTCCAAGTTCTCTGCTCTATTCAATTGATTGCCACAAATACCCTGGTCCTGATTGGTATTATATTACCTTATTTGTATCATAAGATTATATAGGCTAGGGATACATCTTAGATGGCCGAGTACTTGCCTAGCATGCATGATGCCCTGAGTTTGATCCCCAACACTGCATTAAACTGTCCATGGTGGTACACAGCTGTAATTCCAGAATTTAGGAGCTATATGCAGAAGGATTAGAAATTCAAAATCATCCTCATATATAGTATTATATGACTATATAATATTGTATGTTATTATTTGTTGTGATTTGAAAGAAAATGGCCCCCAAAGGAAGGGGCATTAGGAGGTATGGTTTTGTTAGAGTAGGCGTGGCTTTATTGGAGGAAGTGTGTCACTATGGAGGTGGGCTTTGAGGTTTCATAGATGCTCAAGCCATGCTCAGTGTCTCGGACCACTTCCTGTTGCTTGTGAGTCAAGACGTAAGAATTCTCAACTCCTTCTCTAGCACCAAGTCTATGTGCATGTTGCCTTGCTTCCCACCATAGCAAAAATGGACTAAACCTTTGAACTGTGAGCCAGTATAATTAAATGTTTTCCTTTATGAGGGTTGCTATGGTCATGGTGTCTCTTCATAGCAATAGAAGCCCTAACTAAGATAATATTATATCATTAGGCTCAAAATCTAGTTGTAAATTTATCTGCTTCATTCTTTTTCACTTTCTTTTAGATTTATTTATTTTATTTCATGCATATAAGTGTTTTTGCCTGTATGTACGTATGTAAATATATGTATGTATGTATATGCACCAATGTGTGCCTAGTGCCTGCAGAGGTCAGAAGGCATTAGGTCCTCTGGAACTAGATATACCATGGTTATAAGCCTCCATGTGGGTGCTGGGCATAGAACTTGTACCCTCTGGAAGAATATTGAAGCACTCTTAACCTCTGAGTCATCTCTCCAGCCCCTTTCTATTCATTTTTAGCCTATTCTAGTGCTTTCTTTTCATACAAGTTTCAGAAAAAAATATTTTGTCTATATCTGCAAACCTTTTCCTGAGATATTATAAATGGCCCCAAACCTATGTATCAATTCAGACATGTCTGGCACCTTTTCTAGGTGAATCTGCCAAACATGAACATTTGTTTTCTCCCTGAGAAAAGGTTGGGTTCTTTTTGGTTTTCTCATCAGGATTGTGTACTCTCAGCCTATGGATTCTGCACCTGATTTGCTGAATCAGATCTAAGTGCTTCATTCTTGTCATTATAAATAATATGTTTTATTTATTTGTTTATTTATGTGTTCACTCATTCAGTCATTCATTGTGTGAGGCAGCATCTCTCTCCATAGGCCTGGCCTAGAACTTACAGGGATCTTCCTGCCTTAATCTTCTGAGCACTGGGATGTTAACAGAGGCTGAGTGTTTGTTTCCTGACTGCCCAGACCCAAGTAATCACAAAGAAACTCTGTTAATTACAATGCTTTTGACCAATAACTTAGGTGTTTTTCTAGCCAGCTCTTATATCTTAAATCAACACATGATGTGGGATTCCCCTCTGTATGTTGTAAATACCATTGGTTAATAAAAAAAAAAGCTATTTTGGGCCTGTGATAGGGTAGAGCAGAGCTAGGCAGGGAAAACTAAACTGAATGCTGGGAGAAAGAAGGTGGAGTCAGAGAGAAGCCATGGAGCCCAACCGGAGACAGATGCCGGAATTTTACCTGAAAAGCCACAGACATGTGGCGATACACAGATTAATGGAGATAAGCTAGTTTAGGATATGAGTTAGCCAGAAATACACTTAAGTTATTGGCCAAACAATATTGCAAATAATATGATATCTGTGTGATTATTTCAGGAGTCTGGGCGGCCAGGAACAAACAAGCAGCTCCTACAACAAATTGGTGCTCCAATGTGTGCTAGCTAAATCCACATAAAACCTGAGAGGGCTTGGGAAGGAATTCTAGACACTAAAAAACAAAGTTTAGCCACATTTTTCTTTTGGATGGGCTCTGTTTGCTGTTTGCTGGCTGCAGCTCCTTTAAGAGAGGTTTTCCTGATTCAGCAGTAGCAACCCCTCCCCACAGTTTTGAAATGTGGCTTCCTGGGCCATGATGGCAGCATCAACTCTCACTCTTTCAGGAGGCCAAGCAATTAAATGGGGTTTGTGAGCAGAGTGCTACAACTTGCTTAATGGCAACATAGACCCACTCTGTGACTGAAAATAGGGCTGTGAGCATGGCTCACATTTAACAGACCTTTGCCACTCCATGTTGGACTGGGTGGAGCCAAAAGGTAAAGCAGCCTTAAGAGCTCTTAACATTTTAAGAAATGTTCCTGGACAGAAGAGAATTACAGATACACAATAGGACAGATTCAGACATAAAAGAACTCTAAACGAGTCACAGTGTTGGATAATGTACATAGGCTTGGGAGAGAGAAGAAAAAGAGTATAGAGAGTCATAAAAACAAATAAATGGTTTACAAAAAACAAAGTCTTTAAAGAGACAGAGTAGAGACAGCCATAGAATAAAGGAGTAAAGATAATAAAATAAATATTAAAAAGTAATAGAGTAAAAACAAATAAGCCACATAAGGATGGAACATACACAGAGAGTCTGGATTATGTATATTATTGTGTTTTCTTTGAATTTTTTGACTGTAAAGGAGTTAAGTGCTGGGCGGTGGTGGTGCCTGCCTTTAATCCCAGCACTTGGGAGGCAGAGGAAGGCAGATCTCTGTGAGTTCAAGACCAGCCTGGTCTATCAGAGCTAGTTCCAGGACAGGCTCCAAAGCCACAGAGAAACCCTGTCTCAAAAAACCAAAACCAAAAAAAACCAACAACAACAACAAAAAAAGGAGTTAAGTAACCAACATATATACTTTTTTAAAGGTATTTTGTCTTCAAAATTTGGGCCTAAGGATATGTTGCTTTGGAAAAGAGGTTCTTCTTTTGTTTCCATAGAAGATGAGATCCTGTGGATTAATTCCAGACTAATGTGGTTTGTTGGACCAAGACCACCCGAAAGGTCGCCATAAATACCCCCCAAAATTACTTTGCCCACTAAAAAGCAGGAAGCAGTTTGGAGAGAACTTTGCCCATATTCCCAAATATTGTTTATAAATGTATGTTTACATTTAAAGGGGGATATAATATAGATATGAATAATTTGCATTGGTATGGATCTTGGTTTATTGATACAAATTTAAGGTCAATTTTGTTATTTGTATATTTCTACTCTTGAATAAGGTATTGTGATTGTGTAGTTCTTTTTAAAAATATAATATATAATTAATAAATATAGGTTAATAGATAATCATCTATAATAGTCAAGCTTGTAGTCATGTTAGTTAGGTTTTCTAGATATATAGAGATATATTTTAGTTAGATAAGCATTCTTCAAATCTTTCAAAGACCTACGGAATATGGCATTTAAAATGTTTTAATAACTTAGGACTTTCCATGACATGAGACACTTCTGCTCCTGGCAGCACCAGTCTTCTTCAGGAGGATGATGGGCATTAAAGAGGCTCCTCATGGAGTTTGTTAGCCATTTGGGCAAGAAACTGTTCTTGTCTGGACTGCTTGATGTTATGCTGTGAGAACTGGACATGCAGGACCCAAAGAGAAAAGACTGCTAAACTTGCCTAAAGGTGAGACGATCCTTCAGTGTTCCTGCTTCATGAAAGAGTCTGATAAACAATCTGCAGGACACAGAAAAATGTGACTAACAAACTGCCAATATAGATAGAACTGTCTTTGAAATTTCCTGCTTTGTGGAAAAGTCTGCTGGATACTATGAGCCTGTAGGCTAAAGACAGATGCCCCAATGGTACAGAAGAACTTTGAGGGACTGTCCAGACAGTAAGATGTCTCTGTAAATTCTAGAGTTTTGGAAGTTGCTTACAATTCACTTCCTGTTTACTTAGGTAATATTATATCTTTCTGGAGTCTTTGATGGGGTTGAAGAATAGTTATAATTTTCTTTAGATATAATAGAAGATAAAGTAGGTATAAATATTATTATTGTAATTTTTACTTGATACCTGTTTTGTCACATGTAATTTTACTATGTTAAAGTTAAAACCTTCCTTTTTATTTAAACAGAAAAGAGTAGGTAATGTGGGATTCCCCTCTGTATTTTGTGAATACCATTGGTTAATAAAGAAGCTGTTGAGATGGCTCAGCAGTTAAAAGCACTGACTGCTCTTCCAGAGGTCCTGAGTTCAATTCCCAGCAACCACATGGTGCCTCACAACCACCTATAATGAGATCTGGTGCCCTCTTCTGGCCTACAGACAGGATACTGTATAAATAAATAAATAAATCTTGAAAAAAAATAAAAAAAATAAAAAATCTGGTTAGGGCCTGTGATAGGGTAGAGCAGAGCTAGGCAGGGAAAATTAACTGAATGCTGGGAGAAAGAAGGCGGGGTCAGAGAGAAGCCTTGTAGCCCCGCCTGAGACAGATGCTTGGGACAGGACTTTACCAGGTAAACCACAGCCGTGTGGCAATACACAGATTAATGAAGATGGGCTAGTTTAGGATATAGAGTTAGCCAAGAATACACTTAAGCTATTGGCCAAACAGTATTGCAAATAATAAGTTTTCTGTGTGATTATTTTGGGAGTCCGGGCAGCCTGGAAATGAACAAGTGGCCTTCCTACAACAAACATATTTCTATTAATCTGTGTATTGCCGTGAGGCTGTGCCTTACCAGAAAGGTCCCGGCAGTGGTGTCTTTCTTCTTCGGCAGCTATATGGCATCTCTCTGACTCTGTCTACTCTCTCTCTCTATCTCTGTTTGAATTTCCCACCTGGTTTTGCATGCTAAGCCATTGGCCAAAAAATCATCATTCATCAACCAAACAACATAAATACAGAAGGACATCTCACATCATTGGAATTAAAGGTGTGTGCTGCTATGCCCGACTGTGTTTTAAACTTTTAATAAATTTGTGAGGTGTACAACACAATGCATGGTACCTGTAGAGGTGGTAGACAGCTAAAATCTATCATCCCAAGCCCTAATGTAGTCTGATTTTATTAAGTGTAGTCTTCCTGCATCTCTAATGTATTCATCCTTCACATCTGTTTCTTTGAGCCATCCACATATAAGTAAGAACATGTGATAGTTTTCTATGATAGCTTATCTCACTTAGTACCCCATCTTCTCAGGCCTTCCATATGGTGGCAAATGGCCAATAATTTCTTTTATTTAAGGTGAAATAATATTTCCGTCTCTGTCTTTGTCTCTGCCCACCCCTCCTTTCTCTCTCTGTATATATTTATACATGTGTACATGATCTTTAATTTATCCATTCATCCATTAATGGATATTTAGGTTATTTCTATTAGCTATTGAAAATAAAGCTAAATGGAAATAGGAATGAGGAAATCTTTTAGGCTGTGAATTAATTTCATTTGAGAATACACCCAGAAGAGAGACTTCTGGGTAACTTGAAAGTTTTAATTTTAACTCTGTTAGGAACTGCTCTCACATGTTAATAGCTGATGCACCAATCACTGTTCCTAGTCACAGTAGTCAGGGCTCCTTGTTCTTTGCACCTTCATCTATATTTGTTATTCTGCCATCTCTGATAATGGCTTTTTGAATGATGGTGAAGTGCTACCCCATGGTAGCTTTAATTTTATTAATTTAATTTGTATTAAATCTTTAATTTCAGTGCATCTGTGTTCATGGCTGACATATAAAGATATAATTGGGGTTATTATGTAATCCTGTGCTTGGGACCTTGTTGAACTAACTCATCAGCCCCAAGACATTCAGGGACATTCTTTGTGGAATCTCATATATTATCACTTGTGCTGTCTGCAGACAGGGATGGCTTTGATTCTTCCTTTTCAAACATTGTGTCTTGTCCATCCTTTTTTTTTTCCTCTCCTCTTCTCCTTTCTTGTCTTATTGCACCGGATAATGCCTACAGCACCATGTTGAATTTGAGTCATGAGTTCAGCACTGTTCTCTTATTCCTACTATTAGCTAAAAAGTTTTCAGTGCTTACATATGGTCTAAATGTACCAAGTAAAGTACAGAGGTAGCAGAATGAATTTAAAAATATGACCCAACCATATGTCTTCTACCAGAAACCTACTTCACTATAATGATATAAGTGGGTTGGGAATAAAATGATAGAACAATATATCTCATGGAAATTATAATCAAGGAACATATCAGTGTTCCGATAATCACTAAATAAAGTAGACGTTTAAGGAAGGAAACCTATCAGATATAGATAAAAGCTTTAATATAATTATCAAAAGGTCGGTCCATCAAGAAGACATGATAGTCTACTGTGGTTGAGTTTCCAAGTGTCTTGAGAGTTTCTTCTAACCTGTATCATTGATTTCTAGTTTCCTTCTACCATGGTCAGAGAAAATTCTCTGTATGAGTTCAGATATTTTTGGTTCATCAAGCTTTGTTTTGTTTTGGGGTTTGTGTGTATGTGTCCTAGGATACAATCTATCTTGCTATATGTGCTGTAGGAACCTGTAAAGAATGTACATACTATTGCTGTTACGTGGAACTACTGTGGCCAAGGAGGTCCACACTCCTACTCAGTTTTCCCGCCATCACCTATGTGTGGGCTTGGGATGGGGTCAAGTAGAGAGAAAGAGAGGTTGGGTACTATAATGCAGTGAAGATAGAAATCTTCTCTGGTAGGTGGGGCTATGTTGTTTGACTGGAATATTTTGTTACAGATGCAGGAAGTGAGCTTAGACCTTTTGGTGAGATGCCGACAAGTCACAATAAAGCAGCTTTGTTGCCAAAATACAAAATGCCTAGCAATAACTTGAACCGGACACAGTTCCTTCTTTTATGTGCTTCTTTTAGCACACGGTTGACAAGCTGGTTACTTAAGAATCACAGAATCGGTAGCATCATTGGCCTCCTGTGAACTTTACCAGACCATTCTCCAAAATCCCAAATCACTGGAGCCAAGCAAAGTCTGGAGTTTCCACAGCTTCCTGGCCTATTGCTTCTGGCTGTGGGAAGCCACGCCTCTTTATCTGGTACCCCAGTGTATGGTACAGATATGATCATATTTCCTGGGCACTATAACAACAAGGAGGAAGGGAGGCCCTTGTCAACCTACATGCCTCAGGCTCAGGTTGTACAACTCACCTCAAACTTTTCTGGAAGGCTGTGAGTTTCATTCTTCTCCAAGACTCTGAGCACCCAATCTTCCCTTTCATGACACCTCTTTTCTACCCACACTAAATACTTTCCATAAATAGCCATGGTACAATGAACAATTATTTTCTTTCCTGGCCAACATGCATAACGGTGAGGCCTGGGGTAGACATGACAGAATGGCCACCTCAGAGAACATGAAAGAAAGAACTGAATGCCATTGACTGAGAAACAGCAAGGACCACTGTAGTCTTGTTGTGTGGATACAAGCTACTGTCCAAAGCCGCAAAACAAAGACGGGTAGATGCTCCTGGAAGTGACTGACAGGCATGCTGAATGGGGGAGGGGGCTTCCCAACCTCCCTTTCTTAATAGAACACCAGATCCACTTTAGGGATCTCTACAAAGATCAGCCTGGGGGAGGCCCAACAGACCTGAGTACCATTTGCAAAAAGCAGAGCTGTGTTCTTCCTCTGTGGTGAACACTCTAATTCATTTCCTTTATTCTGTCTTAACTACTTTTCTATTGTTGTGATAAAACACTTACAAAGGCAACTTACAAAAGGAAGGGTTCATTTGGGCTTATGGTTTCAGAGGGATAGGAGGCAATCCCCGTTATGGCACAGAGCATGGCAGGCAGTCAGGCAGGAAGGCAGGAACTCAGGCAAGCAGTCAGACAGGCAGGAAGGCAGGAAGGCAGGCAGGCAGGCAGGCAGGGAGGCAGGAACTCAGGCAGGCTAGCAGGCAGGCAGTCAGACAAGCAGGGAGGCAGGAAGTCAGGTAGGCAGGCAGGGAGGTAGGAAGTCAGGTAGGCAGGTAGGCAGGCAGGCAGG
>PVIU01012777.1:0-58621 GCA_004026605.1 Ondatra zibethicus | reverse complement strand
AACCCTAACCCTAACCCTGGTGGTCTGAATAGAGAGGACATAAGAAACATTTTGTTTGTTTGTTTTTTGAGACAGGCTTTCTCTGTGTAACAGCTCTGACTGTCCTGTAACTTGATTTGTATACCAGACTGGCCCAAACTCACAGGGATCCGCCTGTATCTGCCTCCCTTGTTCTGGGATTAAGGCATGCACCACCACCACCTGGCTGATATAAGAACACTAAACTAGAAGTCTGTGCATATAGCTCAGTTGATAGACAACTTGCTTAATCTGCAGGAAGCCCTGAGTATTCCATTGCCAGAACTGTGTTAACTGAGGGCACTTGGGAGGTGGAGGCAGGGCTGAGCTGCATGAGACTCTGTCTCAGAACAAAAAGAAAAGTAGAATCCCAGGCTATAAGAATTTGTTCTGAGACTGAATGTATGCCCACATTAAGAAGTAAAGAAAGGAGCTGGAGAGAGACCTCAGCAGTTAAGAGCACTTGTTGCTCTCGAAGAGCACTAAGTAGGGTTCCCAGCTCCCACATAGTGCCGCACAGCCACCTGTAACTCCATTTCCAGTGAATCTGACACCATGTTCTGACCTTGGTGGGGACCAAGCATGCCCAGACAGACATGCACTCAAAACACGTATACACATATAAATAAATACACCAACAAATCTTAAAATTTTAAAAAAATAAAAATATGTAGAACAAATGGAAGATTTTTTTTTATAGTTTTTTACCTAAAGCAGAGGGTAGAGAAAACTCACCTGTCTTTCTCTGCCATGCACATAGCAGTGTTACAGCATATAATAGTTCAAATGGAATCAAGATACATCCCTGGATTTAGCTGTATATCAAGTTACGGGTCCTGGGAAGTTGCCTTTTCTCCTGGCACCAGCCTTTTTCACTCTAGCATGGAATTTCATGGAGGACTCCAATTCCTGGGATGTTTTGCAAAATTGCAACTGTAAGAAAGGCTAACTCATGGTCAGTGGTCAGCTCTGAACTAAATCATGGGTATGAAATTAGGTTTTTGTTTGCTTGGCTGCTTTTATTAATTTTTATTTTTTTACATACTGAATAGAAAATATATTGTTGATTTTAGTTGTGTTATTTTATCAATAAGCCACACATAGCTAGTGGCCAAAAGTGACATTTGGATTTATGCATACAACTTTGAGTAAGTCAAGATAATATGACAATCACCCAGAATACTGTTTTTGTAGTGGGAACATTTGTAATATACTGTTAGCAGTTTTGAAATGCATAGTATGTTGTTAAACATAGTTTCCATGCTAAGCAATAGGTCTCAAAACTTACTCCTCCTATATCTGAATCTTCCCACATTCTTTTTCGACACAGGGTTCTCTGTGTAACAGTCCTAGCTGTCCTGGAACCAGCTCTTATAGACCAGGCTGGCCTCGAATTCACAGAGATCCACCTGCCTCTGCCTCCTGAGTGCTGGGATTAAAAGTGTGTGCTACCACCTGGGTATTTCCCTACATTTTGACTACCATCTTCCTATTTTTATCACTCTCCAGTGAAAGCTTTGGTTTTTTCTTTGTTTGCTTGCTTTTATTATTATTATTTTTTTTTACAAATAAATGTCACCCCCATTCTTAATCTGTTTCCAAGAACATGATAGTTTTAGATTCCTCAAATATTATGCAATATTTGCCACACTCTCTGCTTTCAAAGAAACATTTGTGTGTATGTTTGTGTAAGAGAGCAAGAGACAGAGATGAGGGGTATATGCAGATGCCTACAGAGGTCAGAAGAGGTATTGGATCCCCTGGAGCTGGAGTTATATGTGGTTGTTCTTTATCCGTCTGTTACTGGACACTGAAGTTGGCTCATGTGGTTATTGTCACTAATACAGCAATGGATATAGGGGTGCATGTATCTCTTCCATATAGTGATTTCAAATTTGAGTGTACTAAAAGTGGGGTTGAGGAGCAGTCAGTAGTGGAACACTTACCTAACAGTGAAAGGTCCTTGGTGCGATCCTTTGCACCACCCAAAATTTAGGTTTGAAGCATTATATGGTAGGTTTGAAGCATTATAGGTTCTTCTATTTTTAATTTCTAGGAAGTGCATGTAGTTTTCCATAATGACACTACAAATTTACGTTGTCACTAATAATACATGTTTCCGTTCTCCATATCTTTCCCAACACTCAACTTTTTGTATGCTAATTTCTTTTATTTATTGTGCGCATATGTGTGTTTGTGCATGTGTGTGTGTGTGTGTGTGTGTGTGTGTGTGTGTGTATACTGTGTGTCATAGCAGCTATGTAGAGGTCAGAAGACAACTTGCAGGAGTTGGTGCTCTCTTTCCACTGTGTGGGTCCTGAGGATTGAACTCAGGTTGTCAGGCTTGGTGGTAGATACCTTTACTCTCTGAGCCATCTCAGCGGCCCTTTTGCAGTATTGCTAAAACCCAGGGTCTTCGCATGCGGGGCAGGCACTCCATCATTGTGCTGCAACTCTAGCCTCTCCTCTTTTTGATGATAGCCATGGCAACACATAGATACAAACAAGCAAACAAACAAAATCCTTCATTTGGGTGTGTATTTACTATGATTGGAGAAATCACCCCACTTTGAACCATATACGCAAGCTCTTTGGTTCTCCTGATGAGTCAGCTTGGGAGACCTGGCCTGCTTCCCCTGGTGGTGTAACGTTAGAGCTAATAAAAAGCTTTTCCCAAGGGGTTATTTTTATTTTGCTTAGAGTAACATGGTGTTATGGGATATTTGTACACTGTATGAAGATATATTGCTGTGATTGGTATAATAAAAAGCTGAATGGCCAATAGCTAGGCAGGAGATCTAGGTGGGACTTCTAGGCAGAGAGAGAGAGCTCTGGGAAGAAGAAAGGCAGAGTCGCCAGCCAGACTTGGACATGCAGTCTGGATGAGAGATATGAGCCACGTGGCAGAATGTAGATTAGAAATATGGGTTAATTAAGTTATAAGAACTAGTTAGAAAAAAAGCCTAAGCTAAGGCCAAGCTTTCATAATTAATAAGAAGCCTCCATGTCATTATTTAGGAGCTGGCGGCCCAAGGAAAAATCCAACTCTGCACTGGTAACACGAAAGAAGCAGCAGAGCAGCAGCCTGGGGAATAGCTCATCCAGAAGCTGGTGCTGTCAGAGTGGCAAGGCAGCCCGCCTCTTGATAGCTGAAGACGCAGGCCTATGAGGTTAGCAGGCCAAGGTACAAAAGTGGCAAGGCTGCATGCCAACTAAAGGACGAGCTGCTTAGACGTCTGCAAAGGCAGGAAAAAGTGGGTTATGGAAGTAGGAAGGGTGGGGAGCTGAGGCTGAAGACAGATAGAAAGCTGAAAACCGAAGGTGTTGGTTGTTAGAAGAGTTCCAGCGAACTGTCCAGTCTCAGACACCCTAAGCCTCAAACTGGAACACTGGCCAATGTCAAGGTCTGAGTGATGCTGATACATAGGCCAGCTGAAAAGCTACAGTGCAAGCTGCTGCCAAGCGCTAAGGAATTCCTTACTTCCCAGGCATAAACAAAAGCAGTACCACTTGCGAGCAGAGGGTCCTGGCCTGATAGCTTGTGTCTTCAATACTAGTCACAGCAATCTGTAGCTAGACCACCAGGGGGAGTGCTTCTCCCTGACAAGGTAGAAATGATCCTGAGCCGTTTAGACAGTTCACTGCAAGTCAAAAATTCTTGCGAGTTTGCTTTATCTCCTTACATCTATATCTCCCCGGGACACTGATTAACCAAAATCAGTTCAAATTATTACCACTGCTAATGCTGATTTACTTTTGTAGTTTTCTTACCTTTTTGTTTTGAGAGGCCTTGCTATTTGGATCAGGCTGGCCTGGAACTTATGTACCCCTGGCTGTTCCGGGATTCATGAACCTATTGCCTCTGCCTCATGAATGCTGGGACTGGCCGTATGTGTTATCACACCAGGCTATAGTAAGCTCTGATTATGAGCGCTCCTTCTGATGATCATTTCCCTTTGATAAGCAGACATTGGTGGCAGCAGTCCCTAGCTAGACCACCAGGAGGAGCGCTTCTCCCTGACAAGGTAGAAATGATCCTGAGCCATCTAGATAGAGTTCACTGCAAGTCAAAAACTCTCACTAGTTTGCTTTATCTCCTCACATAGACAATCTGTGGTAATAATCTGAACTAATTTTGGTAATTAACCAGTGCCACAGGAAGATATATATATATCGCAGTATCATTTATGGACAATTCTTCATATGTCTATTGGCTATATGTATGTATTCCTTTATCAAGAATTGTCTGTTGAGGGCTATTTACTTGAAAACTGGGACATTTGCTTTCCTGCAACTGCGTTCTTTTTTTTCCCCTCTTGCTTTTTTCAGACAGGGTTTCTTTGTGTAACAGCCCTGGTGTCCTGGAACTCACAGAGGTCCGCCTGCCTCTGCCTCCTGAGAGCTGGAATTAAAAGCATGCGCTACCACCACCCTGTGCAACTGTTTTTTTTTTAAATACATTTTTAGCATCGGCCTCTTATGTGATGTGTGGCTTGTAGGCACTTCCTCCTGACCCGGATGTTGTTGCCTTTTTACCCTTCTTTGCTGTGCAGTAGGGTTGGTCGTTTGCTGCACTCCCATTTCTTTCTGCGACTTCTTGGTCAGTTTATTTTTTTTTGTTTTGTTTTGTTTTGTTCTTATTAAATCTCCCCCTAAAATAACGTCATGCTTTTCTCTGACAATTTTAGGTCTCTTTTTTCAGTTCTTGGTATTTGTTTGACTGTACTAAAGTGGAATTGTTTGTGATATCCTTGTGTATGCTTGGATGGTGGAACAAAGATGATCTTCTTAAATTAAACAAAGGAGTTTTCCTTCAGGTTTGCCTGTATCAGACAAGTTTAAGATGACCAATTTTCCATTTTCCATTAAAATTCCTTTCTGAGTTGTCATTTATAGTGGGACTTGTTCCCAGTGAAGTCATCAACAACATGAAAGAGGGGGGTATTTCTAATTTCTGGTAAATTATGTAGGAAAATAAATTTGTGACAGACTAATTGACAGAAAGGTTAATTATAAAAAGGAAGAATAGAGAAGTTTGGTAGGCAGTGTTTTTCCTACCTACAATAAATTCTCTCCTCAGATGATATAATCATTTTTTTTTAACTCAGGGACACAGAATCAGAAATACAATCACAGCTGATCTTTATTTGGCATCTCCTTTCACAGATTGGCCTTAACCAGTTTCCTAGAAGGAGGCATCCCACAATTACACCAGCCCCTGGAACCTTCCCACCAGGGGACATTTTCATTAATTGTAGACTTCCATCGGCTCCCTGCCAAATCTCTCCCCAGACAGATGGCAAAACAAATGAAACTCAGCCCCAAACACACCGATACACACAAAACAAGCAAACCAAAACAGCAACAACAAAAGAACAAAACCTAGAACATCCAAACTGGCCTTGGTAGGTCTGTTCTGCTTCTGTCTACGGAGCAGGAAAATGCTAAGATTGAAGCCATGCTTCAAGAACTGAGAACCTCCCCAGAAATGCCGGGTTGGGAGTGAAAAAGTCCCTGTAGAAGAGCGCTGGTATTTGGCACTAGGAGAAAGATGGATATTTTCCTCTCTAGGTGACTGGAGGCCCCTGGGCTAAATCTTCACTTGCATAGTTCCTTATTTTTGCTTCATCTTTTTTTTTAAATTTCTTCGGGTAATGTATTTAATTTAGTGTCTCATACCTGCTAGGTAAATACTCTACCACAAAGTTGTAGTGGTATGGTTTCCCACTATGGTATGGTAAACCAACTATGGTTTAATCTTTTCTGTAAGTTGTAGCACTAAGGGCAAGGCAGAGAAATCGAGAATTTCTTTTTCCTCAGCTTTGGTCAAAATTCTAAATAAATTAATTTGCTTGTTTTACATAGATTGAATTTTTTTATTAATACAGGCAAGCATTTGGCCCTAAAGCCAGGCTTTATAGCTGAATCCATCCACTGGATGGATAGTACCTTAGAAGGTTTAGAATTCTAGTGTGCAGAATAACCAGTCAGCAAGACAGACAAGCGGGCACGCACACACACATTTGAAAAGCGAGTGATTTCCCACGATGAGTGATTGCCCTTTTCCTCTGTCCTAATCCTTGGTCTAATGCACACCCACTCCCATAAACTGTCTGTGTGAGGAGATAAAGCAAACTTGGGGCAAGTTTTGACTTTGCAACACTTTGTCCTAAAAATGACTGTCAGGTAGGAATGATTGAATATTATGAAAACATATGTCTCAGGGAACACATCTATGAAGACATTTAGCTCTTCAATTTTCTTTGGTCACAGTCCTTATTTGCTAGAAGTATATTTACTAGAAGTTAGAAGGGGATGTTTGCTTATATTTGTGAGGAAAATATAATAATATAATAAAATTTCCTATAGCAAGTATGGGAGTTTCATTCCTTTAATGTGGTAGAATTCAGAGTGTGAGTGAGTGAGTGTGTGTGTGTGTGTGTGTGTGTGTGTGTGTGTGTGTGTGTGTGTGTGTTGGATACAAGATCTTTCAGTGTAGCCTAGGCTGGCCTGAACTCACTATATTCCTGCTTCTGCCTCCACTGTGCTGAAATTATAGGCATGTGCCACCATACTTGATTTCAGTTCCCTATTAAATTATTTTATAATTTGTATATATCAGTAGCTTTTGTGGGTACATCATTATTTCTGTTAATAAGAATAGATTCCTAGTGCTGTTGTTGGAATTGTTTAGTTAATGAGCACTCGAAGATATTGGCTATAAAGTACCACTACCAATTGACCTCGCAATGATGGGTCATGCAGTGTCTCTTGTTTCATTAATTGTAAAATTCCATGTCAGTTCTTAAGCTTACAGAGATTTACACGTGTGCTTCCTTCTTTTCCAGGTAGATATTCAGTGGTGTCAGCATCTAGTTTCCATAGCTTATAAGGTTTTCAAGAGTGACCAGGAGATTGAAGTATTGGACTAAGGAATGGTAAAAGGTCACAAAGATCAGTGTTTTTTTAAAAATTGTTTTGATTATTAGATTATTTTAATATTTCCCAGAACATTGAAAATGTTGATTTTAACACTTTTGCTAGTATTGTGACTGTTGAATATGTGTGTGTGTATACACGTGCGCACGCACACAGTACTGAAAATTGGCTCAGCCCATAGTGCTTGCTTGGCAATTGCTTCATTACCAACATACATCTCCAACTCAGTCATTGCTGTTTGGGGAATGTTATTATTCTGCTCATTCAGAAAGTTCCTATGCATAGGTTTTATTCTATTTGGGGTGCAGTCAATCTCTGCATGCAATAATAATCTTGCTATGTGTAGATGTTTGAGTCGGAACTTCTTAGCAGTAGTAAGGATTTAACCTGATAAAAAATGAACAGTATGGCTTCTTCTTGTGTCTTGAAATTTCTACAGTACTGTCTTAGAGCAGAGACTGAATTGTGTTCATGAGCAGGCTACAGGATGAGTATCATTGGCACTGAATGAATCCATGTGGGTTTTGCTTCTAACAGATAATTTCTTTTTCCACGGACGTGAAATAATAGCTAAGCCATTCCATAAACCCCATAAGTAAATAATTTCAACCCTCAATTATAAGTACCATTTTTGATCCTCGGAAAAACTGTAAGATATGAGGAAGTATATGATTACCTTTAAATGCCTCACTTAACATTTCACTCAGAAGCTTTATGCCTTTTCCAGATTTTTAAATTACAACTGGAGTTCTCAGAACAGAATGTATAAAGCAACTTAATGCAATAATGCCAAGTAGCCACCAGGTGGCGAAATTGCATACGGATTTAAGCAGCATAGGCCAAGAAGGGCCTCATTCCAGCCTAGAGGCCACATTTGTGCCTACATCAGGTTTTCTGTCCTGGCTACAGAAGTTCTAGTGGTGATTTTATTTCTTTGTTTTCCTTCTGTTTTAGAACACTTCCATTCCTGTCTGAGGCTGCTTTGGGAGTCCTGTGGTGCTGTACCTGCTGTGACATTACCAGGTAGAAGAGAGATGTGATGCATGGGATAGTTCTTCAGCTGTTGAGATTCTAGTTCCCATACCGCTGGTCCTCCCTGGATTTGCCACCATAGGGCTGGATGTTTACATCCTTTAGGATGGGGAGAAAAGCCAAACTAACAGTTTTTGAGACATCAGTAGCTCTAATCAGAAATATATTGTAGTTTAGCTAAATTGCTATGAAAATATGAGCCCCTGAAAGATCAATTTGTCGTTTTGTCTATGAATTTGATTTAGCAATTATTTACTAGGCATTGCTGGCATTGTTTCAAATATGACTCCCCTAACTCCACAGCCTTGTGTAATTTTTCAGGCACCTTGACGATAACATTTATTTTAGAATACTTTCTTCCACATCTCTAGAAGATAAGGAAGTTGAAAATGGCAGTACTGATAGGAAACCTAAAATCCAATCAGATATCTGGCCCGCGTTCAGACTTATTTGGTTGTGTTATTTAAATCACAATCCAGACAAAGTTTATACATTGGATTCACTTGAAGTGTACACTATAAGACATTTTATGTACCGGGAAGCTCAGGACCAGAGAAGAGCATGTGTTCAGGATCCAGGTAAAATTCTCTACTGAATCAGTTAGTCCTGTTGGGGTTACAGATTTTAGGAAGCCATAGTCTTTGTCCTCAAGGACTTCCGTCTTATGTTCCTATAACGCTCTATAAGTATATCCATCAAAAGCCTTATATTATTAGTTTTTCTGCATCTGTCCCCATTTAAAGGCAGGGAGCACTTCATCTTCAACATTGCATTTGTTATACATAGCTCAGTTTCTGGTGCGCAGTAGGAAGCAGTGTCCTTTTGTCTAACTTCTCATTGGGAACCAATGAGATTTTTATAGCATGGCTGTGCCATGGTAAGGTTTTCACTGGAGGTAGATAAAGGTTGCTAGTTGTTTTGGAAACATGGACGATTGGAAGCAGGGAGGAGTCTATTGCAGAGTTCACGCTAGAGGATGAAGATGAGAACTAGGGTGAAGACAGTAGGTACAAAGAAAAGACAGAATGGAGAGTTGCTGAGAAGGCAAGTTGGCACAATTTGGGAACCTTTCCTATGTGGACAATGAGAAGCTTCAGGCTTGGGGAACAGTGATGCCCCTTGAAGATTCAGAGCAAAATGGGGAAGCTGGTTTGAGGTAGGGGAGATCGATTCAGTTTTGACCATGCTGAGGTTGAGGTGACTGCTAGGAATTTGCCATCTGTCAGGATTTGGGAGATCAAAATGTAAGAGAGAAGTCAGGAGTGAAAACCAGAGAGTCCTAAGTACATAGGTGGTGCTTAAAGTTAGATCCCATCCTTCATGGACAGAATATGTAGTGAAACAGGAAGGGAAATGTTAAGAAACACTTACAGATTTTAGCAAGTAATTAAAAAGTGAGAAGCTCTGGAGGAAGATAGGAAAGGAATAGCTATAGAGATTAGAGGAAAACCAAGACAGTGTGGTGTCATTGCTGCCAAAAGAGGAGAGACTTCAGGAAGGCCTGACCAGGAGCATCTTATACACAGCTAGGGGGGTGATGGTAAGGAAAAGTTCCATGTCACCAAGATGTACAGTGTTTTGGCAGGAGGTGAGCCCAGAAAGACTAGTTAGGTCCTTGTACTGTCTGGTTTCATGTGTCAACTTGACATAATCTAGTCATCAAAGAAAAAGGTGCCTTAGTTGAGGAAGTGCCTCTGTGAGATCCAGTTGTAAGGCATTTTCTCATTTAGTGATCAATAGGGGAGGGCCCAACCTATGGTAGGTGCTGCCATTCCTGCACTGGGTTCTGTAAGAAAGCAGGCTGAACAAGCCATGTGAATCAAGCCAATAAACAGCACCCCTCCATGACTTCTGTATCAGCTCCTGCCTCTGGGTTCCTCCCCTGTTTTTGTTCCTATCCTGGCTTCTTTTAATTATGAACAGAAATATAGAAGTGTAAGTCAAATAAAACCTTTCATCCCCAACTTGCTTTTTGGTCATAGCATTTTGCTGCAGCTATAAACCCTAACTAAGACAGCCCTAGTCCTAAAGGAGTTTGGTTATCAGGCCAAAGGACTCTGAACTATATTTTGCAAATGATGGAGAGTCATCAATAACTTTCAGATAAAAAGGACCTGTTCAGAATAAGATTTACAAAGATCAGGCTGGGACAGCATAGGAGCTCCTATGGAGGAATGGGACTGGAGACAGAAACCCATCAAAATGAAGTGAAGGGGCACTTAAGTTGTGGGGAACAGTACCATTTTTGAAGATCCTTAGCAGATGAAATTAGCAAGCCCTAAAAGCAATAGGAACCCTCAGTGAACCATAGAGTAAGCATTATTAATAACCATGTGAATTATCTTGTTAAGTCCTTACAGCAAGCCTTAGATAGATAAGGATCATTAATGTCATTTCGTGCATGATAAAACAGGAACATAGAGATAAAAACATTTGCTGAACAGAATTGGAAGAACCTATTTTCCAAACTCTGGTGGTTTGGCTAACCATCACCTCCCCGCTCCCCTCCATAGATTAAACCTATGGCTTTCTACAAGCACTCTACTACTGACCATATCTAAATGATCTCATTACCTACGAAAGGCTGACCTTGAAGCTAAGCAGGTCTTCAGCTTGATATCCTCCTGCCTCAGCCCTCCAAGTAGCTGAAATTACAGGCATGTACTCCCAGGCCTGGCTCTAACATCCATTCTTAGAGACTTCATTGTTTTGCCTTGATTAGAGGTGGGAAATGAGAATGTTAAGAGTTAGCAGGCTCGGGTGTAAGTTTCCAGGCATCCAAATCACAATGGGTTGTACAGGATTGTACTTCTTATTCCTAATGGTCCTCAGCATCCTAGAAACAACTGCAGCCTGCAAATTCATATTGTTTGCATCAAAATGCAAGATGGAGACAAAGAAGAACAGATATCAGGGGCGGGGGTAACTAGCTATCTCTGTTGTAAAAGACAATCCAGGACTCTGACATTATCTAGATGATTGCCTGGAGTATGTAATTGCCACCAATCAAAGTTGAAAACACAGGATACCAGTTAGACTCCATTTTTTTGTTATATTTTATTGATGTATGTGTTTACATATGTGGAGGTCAAAGTACAACTTGTGGAAGTTGGTGATTTCCTTTTACCATTGCGGTTGTCTCTTTCTTTCCACCATGTGGTCAGGCTTGGGGTAGGTACCTCTACCCACTGAGCTATCTCAGGGACTGGAAATTGGTTGTTCTGTTTGTTGTCCTGCCATTTTTCTCTCCCGCCCTGCAGTTCTAGTGGGGTCTTCCATTCACAGTGTCTTGCCTCCCAAGCCTCAGTAGATTTGATTGGGTAATGTATGGCTATGTGAACTAGGTCGGATGGGCAGTCAGGATTCTTCTTTTTCATTGTTTTTCTCTGGTTTAACTGGGGAGAAATAGTATGTTCCAGGGTTATATTACGCATCTAAGTAATCTGTCTCTCTCTCTCTCTGAATTAATTACTCAGTTAGTTTTGTGTGGCCCAGCTATGGGATCGGTGGCTGGAAATTTCTGGTGGCATTTTTACAACCATAGGAAGGAAGCTTGTCTAAAAGAATGTGATTTGCAAGCTGAGCAACTGAGAGCTTTCCAGTGGTGTTTAAATCTCCAGTCTTGCTTGTAGTCCCATCTCCTATGAGGGTCTGCTTATGAGGCCTCCAATAGCGTCTCTGTTTTGTCTGAGTTTAAGTTCTGTTTTGTCACTTGCAGTAAATAAAGTCCTGATTAAAGTTCTATTCTGAAGAGCAGTTCTGGAATCAGTGTGGATGTGTTCAGCATTTGTGTGTACGTCAGAAGGGCCACAATGGTAGCCAGAAGCAAGAAAAAAATTGCAAAACTGTTTGTTGGTCTACCTGAAAACTGACAATTGGAAGAACCACAGCATCCGAGGCTGCTGCAGCTCTGGCTAGGTTCGCTGTGCCCACCTTCTAAGTATTTAAGCAGCTGCCCACATCTACAGGCTGGTCATATTTATGTTCTTGTTGCCGGATTACTGTTCACTATTTGAATGAGCATATTTTCCTTTCTATCATTTGGCATAGTTACAAAGTTGCTTAAAAACCCTTGTCTGACCCACGGGGCAGCCTGGGTCCTCATGGCCTGGGCCACCTGAAGCATCCACATGCAGGCACTGGGCGGTTGGGTGCCAATATGATGAGCAAGTATATAGTGAAGAAATGGGAGAGAAAAAGGCAGAGTGGTTCATGTGCTGTGGTAAGAGGCAGATCTTAAGACGGACGGCAGTGAGGAATGGGCTGATGTTGGCAGCCTCCTTGCCACCTGGGACCAGGGTGATGTCCGGGCCTGGGCTGCTGCCTACAACCATATCTGGTTCTCTGACAGCCAGGGTCCATGTTGATGTCCGTGACCCATGTTGCCACCAAGGGCATGGGGATGCCTGGGGTGTGAGATGCCATCTGTAGCCATTCTGATGTCCAAGGGTTATGCACTACCATGGCCATGTTGATTTGAGTGGTCTGTGCTGCTACTGGGAGACATCATGACATCTGGGCCTGGGCTGCTGCTGGGGTGGCCATGTCCATGTCTATGACACTGCAACACCCAGGGTCTGTGTTAATATCTGTGGCTTCAGTAACCACTAAAGTCTGGACAGATGACTGGGATCTGGTCAAACATCCGAGTCCATATTGGTCTTCTAGGGCCACACTTCCATTGGGGCCATGCCAATCTGGGTAGCCTGTGCTGCAACCCCAGGGCCATAGTGACATCCAAGCCCAGGCTGTGGTAAGGGGCCATGTTTGGGTTTGTGGCATTACTACAGCTAGTGTCTGTGTTGATATCCATGACTTCTGATACCACCAAAGGCCATGCAAATACCTGGGGTCTGGGCTGTCACCTGAAGCCAGGTGGGAATCTGAGATTATGGGGCCACACAGATCTGAATGGCCTGAACTGCCACAGTGTGCTATGGTGACATCTGGACCTAGGCTGCAGCTGAGGGCCATGACTCGGTCTGTGGCCTTATAGCAGCCAGGGTCTGTGTGGATGTCTGTGGTTCATGAGACCATTGAAGGCCTTGCTGATGCTAGGGGTCTGGTCTGCCACCTGGAGCCCTGTTGGTATCCAAGTGGTACACTGTTGCTGGAGTCTTACTGATCAGAGTGGCCTGTGCTGCCACCTCGGGCCAAGGTGACATCCAAACCCAGACCATGTTGGAACCTGAGAGCCTATGCTGCCACCTGGGGTCATGGTGTCATCCAGGTCACGATTGCTGCCTACTGCCCTGTCTGTGCCTGTGGCCCTACTGCAGTCAGGGTCTAAGTCGATGCCCATGGCTCCAGGTACCATTGAAGGCCATGCTGATGTCAGGGTTCTGGGCTGCCACCTGGGCCATGTTGGTGTCCAAGGGCTACTCTGCTGCAGGGGCCATGATGAACTGGGTGGCCTACACTGCCACCTGGGGTCACGGTGACATCTGAGCCTGGGCTGCTGCCTGGGACCATAATCAGAGTCTGTGATGTCTGTAGCCCATGGTGCCACCAAAGGCCACATGGATGCCCAGAGTCTAGCCACATCCTGTGG
Source organism: Ondatra zibethicus (assembly GCA_004026605.1). Classification (NCBI taxonomy): domain Eukaryota; kingdom Metazoa; phylum Chordata; class Mammalia; order Rodentia; family Cricetidae; genus Ondatra; species Ondatra zibethicus. The sequence continues at coordinate 45,081 of PVIU01012777.1, read as the reverse complement.
CCATGTTGGCATCCATGGGCTGTGCTGCCACTGTCATCTGGGCTGCCATGGTGTCATCTGGGCCAGGGCAGCTGCTGATGCTATGTCTGGGTCCGTGGCTTCAACAGCAGTGAGAGTCTGAGTTGATATCCATGCCTCCTGATTCCATCAAAGACAGTGCTGATGCTAGGGGGCTCTGGGGCGCTACCTTGTTGTAGTAGGCTGCTTGTTTATTGCCTGGCCACCCGGACTCTGAAATAATCACACAGAAATTTAAGCATATTGAAAATATTAAATTTAAGCATATTGATCTTATATCTTTGGTTAACCCATTTCTATTATTTTATATTTTATATTTTACCATGAGGCTAATGGCCTACCAGCAAGGTTCCAGCTGGCAGCTCACGTCTTTCCCCTCTGGCAGCTACATGACGCCTCACTGACTCCACCTTCTTTCTCCCAGCATTCGGTTTAGTTTTCCCACCCAGCTCTACTCTACCCTATCACAGGCCAAGCTAGCTTCTTTATTCATTAACCAATAAAAGCTACACATATACAGAAGGACTTCCCACACCACCATCTGTGGCTATGTTGGTATCCATGGGCCTTGCTGCCATGGGAGCCATCCCAATCAGAGTGGCCTGCACAGCCACATGGGCCTGGCCCAGGCCATTGCTGTAGGCCATGTCTGGATCTGTGGCCCAACAGCAGCCAGGGTCTGGGCTAATGTCCACATCTCATTTCTCCACAGTAAGTCATAGTAACCATGCATGTTGAAATCTGAGGGCTGTGCTGATCCGGCCCTGTCCCTCACTGGCCCTGGGATAGCTGGCTCTGCTCCTCACTAGACACTGCAGCAGGAGAGATGGTCCCAACCCTCACCACAGGCATGGGAGAGTTGGTCTCATGGCATGGGCCTAGGAGAGCTGACTCTCCCCCTCACCTAAGTGGGTGGTCCCAAAGGCCCAGACCAACCAGCTCAGCTACCACCCAGACCCAGGTCACAGGCCTTGGGTTGGCCCACCCCAACATCTACCCCATCTATGACCTGCTGGAGTGCGTAAAGGGACTGGTCCTGTGGAACAATAACCACAGGACCTCCATGACTCGGGGGAACAATAGCATATCTGAGAGGAGTTTCTCTGAGGGCCCAGTGATGATGGTGCACCACAGGCCAGAGGCCTTGAGCCAGACCAATGACTCATTTCAATGAAGCTAATTGGACAAAGGGGTATACTGTGTGACCCGTCGCAGCTCCTGGTGCCACTTGGAGGAAAGATGGAGGAGTGAGGTAGATTTTTTTGGGGGGGGTCATACAGCAGGGGTGAAGGATGGATAGAGAGGGACTTGGAGGTGAGCAGGATTGGGGTGCATGATGTGAAATTTCCAAAGAATCCTTTTTAAAAAGAAAAATCATTGTCTGCACTGGTGGTGGTGCATGCCTTATAACCCAGCACTCGGGAGGCAGAGAGAGACGGATCTCCCTGAGTTCAAGGCCAGCCTGGTTTACAGAGGGAGTTGTAGGATAGCTAGCGCTACACAGAGAAACCCTGTCTTGAAAAACCAACGCCCATCAAACAACCCTTGTCTGCTAATCTGGCATTTTGGGATCAATCTTTTCGAGTGCCTTTACTTTTCAATATGGGCCACATTTTCCTGTTCCCCATGTACAACCAATCATTCTGGCTTGTTTCATGGACATTGTAAAAGCCTTTCTACAGACTGTGGATACCATTCTGTCCCCATGAAGAGTGCTGATATTTTGTTTATGTTTTAGCAGGTAGTCAGGTGGACTGAACTCAGACAGCGTCCTCAGCCTCTGTGAAGAACAAGTGGACTTGAGTTTGTTCAGCCTTATCTGGGCTGTTTAGAGATGGTGCTACATCTGCATAATTCAAAGGTCAGCAAGAAACATGGGCAGTTTGTATGTAAAATTTGGGCCCTCCCTATCAGGTGCCCCCCTCCCAGTCCAGAATTTTACCCTCCACTGGTATGATATGAAAATCCTGAATTCTCTCCTCTGATCTTTAAGCCAGTAAGGTTCAGTTTAAGCTACCACTCAGGAACATGACTTAGGGCTGTGTTGTGGCTAAAAGCCTTAAAACTAGGAATCTCATCTAGTTCTGACCTTTTCTTTGAAATGCCAGTTTTCTTTCAGTTTCTTAGTGCTTTAGGTTACTTGCAATTCTTGTATGAACTTTTTAAAAAATGTTTTTCTCCAGAGTACACAGTTGTTAGACAGTTGTTCTAGCTGATCAAAGGTCAGTTTCCTAGGAACTCCTTGGGCACTAACTGAAATCACAACCCATGTGGGCTGCATTGCACAGCCTGTGGCAATATAGTGTGAGCACTCCAGTGGTGCAGCAAAAATGCATACCTAGGATCTACATGTTTGACTCAGATGGTGGGACTTGTTACGACAGGCTTTGTAACCACGTAAAATAGAGGTGATGCAATCTCGGAGAACCTAGACAACAATGAGGACCCTAAGAGAGACATACATGGATCTAATCTACATGGGAAGTAGAAAAAGACAAGATCTCCTGAGTAAATTGGGAGCATGGGGACCTTAGGGGAGGGTTGAAGGGGAGGGGAGAGGCAGGGAGGGGAGCAGAGAAAAATGTAGAGCTCAATAAAAATCAACTACAAAAAGAAAAAAAGATAAAGGTGATGGAATTTTCAACTGGCATGCTTGAAGAGTAGGAAGTTTGATAATCGCCCACTTGGGGGTTTTCATTAACTCAGATCGCCTCCCCATAAACTGCTGAGCACCTCTCCCATGAGCAGCTTCAAGGATCAAGTATTCCCTGTCCCAATATCTCTGAATTTTAAAAAGCAGTGTTAAGCTTGTAGTAAACTGAAATTTCTCTGCAGTCTGTAGGTCAGATGGACAGAACAAGACTCCCACAGAACCCTCTGCCATATATGGTGCCTAGGATAGGAAGGAGTGGATAAACAGACAAGCTTGAAGAGGGGTGAGTAACCTGAACACAACCGAGCATAATGACAACACCAGTTGGCATGCTGCTGTGAATAAGAGATATCCTATATGGTCCTACCCCTAGATCACAAACTACAAGTGGTCAATGGCCGCTGAGACAGGGTGAAGCAGTTTGCTCAAGGGATGAGCTTTCACAGAGGTTGTCCAAACCCAAGTGGTCAATCCTAGACACATGCATACAAACAGAGATAAATGTACTTAGCTCATATAAACATGTACATACACACATACAGATGAATATACATGTAGTAACAACAATTAAAGCACAGGCCGTGAATTAGGGAGGGGGAACAGAAGGGGAAGAGGGAGGAGGGGGAGTGATGTACATGTAGTACTCATGTACAAAATTTTCCAAAAACATAAAAACAACAGTATGTTGTAAGATGCCTTTCAACTTTTGCTTTGGCCTTTTGGTGCCATGAACACCCAGGTAAAGCTAACGACCTTGCTAATCAGGACAAGTGGAGGGGCCCTGAGGTGACAGGCATTTGAAGGAGGCCATCTGAGTTCCTTCAGACCACTTAGCCAACTAGCTGGGTATCCTAGAGTGGCCCAGTAGGTAGGAAGCCGAGTAATTTTACAGTAAGTCTCACCCAGATTTCTCACACAGTCATGAGTACAGTAAGATAGTTATTGTTTTAAGACTCAACTTAGGGAGTGGTTTATTCATCAACAATGTAGAACTAGGACATTGGATGTTACAGTAGCAGCTCGAAGGTCACATACAACTAACAGAATATTTTTCTTTCTTTTGCTTTTCTTTTTTTTTAATATTTATTTATTTATTATGTATACAATATTCTGTCTGTGTGTATGTCTGCAGGCCAGAAGAGGGCACCAGACCTCATTACAGATGGTTGTGAGCCACCATGTGGTTGCTGGGAATTGAACTCAGGACCTTTGGAAGAGCAGGCAATGCTCTTAACCACTGAGCCATCTCTGCAGCCCATGCTTTTCTTTTCTTTTTTAAAAGATTTTACTTATTATTATGTATACAGTATTCTGTCTGCAGGCCAGAAGAGGGCACCAGATCTCATTACAGATGGTTGTGAGCCACCATATGGTTGCTGGGAATTGAACTCAGGACCTCTGGGAGAGCAGCCAGTGCTCTTAACCACTGAACCACCTCTCCAGCCCCCTGCATTTCTTTTTTAAAATTATTCTCCCATAATTATATCCTGAGCACAATTTCCCCTCCCTCCAATGCTCCCCATACCTCTCTCCCCCAGATCTATATCCCCTTCATTTCCCTTCAGAAAAGAGCAGGTCTCCCAGGGATAGCAACTGAAAACAGCATAACAATTGCTGGTGGGAGTGTTTTTCTTAATAGCAGTTTGGCATAATAGATGTTTTGCCTCCATGTGTACCACATGCATGCCTGGTGCCTGCAGAGGCAAAAAAAAAAAGGTATTAGAGTTACAGATATGTGTGAACTATCATGTGGGTTCTAGGAATTGAATCTGGGTCCTCTGGAAGAGCAGATGATGCTCTTAACTGTTGAGCTATCTCTCCAGCCCCCAAGGGAACTTTTTATAATGATGAAAGATCCTTGGGAATCTGTACATGGGAATAGGGAACTTCTCTATAATGATGGTAGGTCATTGGGGATGTATATATGTCAATAGGGAAAAGCTAGGAGAAAGAAGCCTAGAGATGTAGAAGAGGGAGGAGAGAGATGATGTATGAGGTATTTAAGAAGGGAAGATGAGATCCAAACTCTGGGCATAAAAATGGTGGTACACTTAAGCTTCTAAAGAAAGAGATGCTTTCTCTCCTACAGATCTATAAACATATGAGGCTGCCCCATGTAGTAAAGAGAATATATAAAGGTTAGGTAGAAATTGATTAGTTTCCCAGGAATGGTCAACATGTTCCTTATCAGGATTACTTACAAGCCAGAAAGTAACTGATATATATCAGTTATGTGTGTGTGTGTGTGTGTGTGTGTGTGTGTGTGTGTGTGTGTGTGTATTTGGACTAGCAACTGGGTTACCTTCTGCTAAAGCCATTTGTGAATATTAAATCCACACCTCCACATAGTTGAGCTGGTCTGGACTCAATGGGCTTTCAGAATAATAGAGGCTTTTAGTTTGGGTTGTGGTATATAACTGTATTGTAAAAACACTTTGGCTTTGCCTTTGATAGCCACAGACTTCACACGCTATTAAGAAAATGGTGTGTCAAAGGAAAGTGGAAAAGTAACTTTGTATAACAACCTCTTTTAAATCATCCATTTTAGAAAATTTTAACCATATATAAAATTAGACAAACTAGCACAATGAACCTGCATATATCTATCATCCACCTTCAATAATTATTAATTTCTTAAAAACACCAAAGAAGTCCGAAGCTAAGACCTATAAATTCAGAATTAGGGAGAATGAGACAGGATAATTGCAAGGCCAGCCTGGACTACCTGATGAGTTTCAGGTAAGCCTGAGATATAAGGAGAACCTGTCTATAAAAATATAAAGATAAGAAATAATTAGCAATTTTTGCCCATAATTTAAATGATACATGTATCTTATTATATCTATAGATGATCCTCATTATTTAAAACTTTCATATTTATGCCTTGGCCTGTTTGCTAGAAATTGTCTCTGCTCCCATAGTTAGTACTTGCGGTACTCTAATGGTAGTTCCTGGACCTGCACAGAGGGCCAGGCACTCGATGTTCTCAGCTAAGGTTGAATAGGGAACACACTGCTTTTCTCCTATCTGGTATTTTACTGTGTCCTTTTCATGGTCTTTTTAATGCTATGTTTTATGCCTTTTGTTGGCGATTTCACTGCTTAAGGAAGCCACTGATAATAATGTTAACCCCAGAGAGGTGTGCTGTATCTTATGGTGACTATGTATGATTAGATAAGCTTCACTCTGGCATGAGCTGTCATGTTATTGGCTATGATTTTGGAAGTCGTGAATCAGCAATCATGTACTTCTAGAAAAAGAAAGAAGAAAGTTGCCAACCTATGCATGAGACTGCTCAGATAAGTGATAAAATAATGATTTTGGGGGAGTAGTGTGTGTGTGTGTGTGTGTGTGTGTGTAGGTCAGAGGTCGACATTGAGTGTCTTAGTTACTGCTCTATTTCTGTGAAGAGGTACCATGAGCAAGGCAGCATGTAAAATAAGTCATCTAATTGAGGACTTGCTGATAGTTTAAGAGGGTGAGTCTATAACCCATCATGGTGGGGAACATGGTAGCCAACAGGAAGGCATGGCACTGGAGCAGTAGCTGAGAGTTTACGTATTATCCACAAGAATAGGGGAGAGAGACAGAGACAGAGACAGACTGGGTTTGCAATGGCCTCTTGAAGCCGCAAAGCCTGTCCCCAGTGACAAACTTCCTCCAACAGGGTCACACTGGGGTCCACTAACTGGGGATCAAGCATTTGAATATATGAGCCTGTGAGGGCCATTCTCATTCAAACTATTGTAGGGCCATATTATACAGGCCCATATTTTTACATTATATGGCGGCCAGACTTTTAGGCCATAATTTGCACCTGGCCACACAGGAGGTGGTCACCTAGCCTTTCCAGACAAACTGACACCATCCTAAACAAAGGGTCAGGATATGCTAATGTCACTCTGCTCCTTCTTTGTAATTCTGGGAGAGGTATTAATTCAGTCTACCTGACAGAGCAGGCATAGATAGGAAGACATGACAGAATGGGCATAAAAAGGTGTGGACGTGACCAAAGTCATTCGCCTGGCTACCTGGGAAACAAAATGCTAATAAATTCCCCCTTCACTTTATGTTTTGGTATAAAAGCTGTTTGAAAAATAATCGCGGGTAAATTTTTAGGATGTAAACTGAGGATTTCATGAGGGATCACTAAAAACTCTCTCCCGATAAAAAGATGTGAGTTGTGTGTTTATTCTCAGGCCTCCCCACTGGTCTGAGAAATAATTTATGGTCCGGGCTGGTCCCAGACCCTAACAAACTATCATACTTTCCATCTTATTTTTTGAGACGGGAACTCTCAGTGAACCTGCAGCTCTCAATTGGGCCCCAGTAATCCTCCTATTTCTGCCTCCACAGAGTTCTGGTTGTTTGACATGGGTCCTAGGGAGCTCAGGTTGTAGCATTCACTTTGCTGACTGAACTATATCACCCCAGCCTCAGTAAAGTTCTAATTTGCATTTCTGATTGCTAAGGATATTGAACTTTTCAGTTAATTAATTTTTAAAATATATTTATTGAGCCAGGTGGCAGTGGTGGCGCACGCCTTTTATCCCAGCACTCGGGAGGCAGAGACAGGCAGATCTCTGTGAGTTCGAGGCCAGCCTGGTCTACAGAGGGAGTTCTGGGACAGCCAGAGCTGTTACACAGAGAAACCCTGTCTCAAAAAACAATGTATTTGTTAGTTTATTTGTGTACTGTGTATCAGTGAGTTTGTGTATGCGTGCAAGCATACATGTGTGTATTGTATGTGGAGGTCAGAGGATAACTTATGAGAATCAGTTCTCTTCTAACACGCTGGGCCTGGAGACTGAATTCAGATTATTAGGTTTGGCAGCAAGTGCCTTTACCTGCTGAGCCATCTTTCTAGCCCCTTAATTTAGCTTTTTAATTGATGTATAAAGTAACAGTTTCATTAGGGCATTTTAGAACAGCTTGCTTTTGTTGACTTTTCCTGCCCAGTCTTCTCCCTCATCCCCATTTTGTACCTTCCATCTGGTCTTCTGTTTTTAACTCTCATGTCTCATGTATTCTATTATCCTCCTCATTTTCCTTCCTTCAAACCTCTTTTTTTCTCATTAATGGTCTCTTTTTAAAGTGTTATTATTATATGCTATTTATACATAATAATGGGTCTCATTATGAGCATTTCATAATGTACCTAATATGTTTTGATCATATTTACCCTGTTATGCTCTTTTGTTCCACTCTCACTTCGCTAATCCTCTTCCTACTCCAGCCTTCTTTCCACTTTCCTATTTCATCTGTGACTCGATGAGTGTAATTAGGGTTGTTTATAGGAACGTTGGTGAGAGTTTGTTTACAGGACCGTGGCTACATGACTGAGAAAAAAATCTTTCCCTCCTCTGTCAACATTAACTACATTTAAATCCTCAGGAAGGGGTAAAGTCATGGTCCTGTTTCTAGTTTCATGACCTGTACCTATAGTCCCACAAAAAAATGTTATTTTTTTCTTTTGGTAACTGTTTGTTCAAGTCATTTGCCCTGTATTTCTAGAATTGGAGTTCCAGGTAATCAGTCTTCTTTTCTATGTATAGCTGGAATTTATGGGTATCTCTTAAAATGTGGACCCTATTTTTTTCTCCAGCAGCTTCATAATTTGATCCAGCTGAATTAATTTTTGTTCAGTGTGAGAGTCACAAATCTACTTTCTTTATTTAATTTATAGTTTCCCCAGCGCTATTTGTGTGTGTTTTGCTCTTTTGTTGAAAATCAAGCGCTTGTAGCTACATGGCTTTATTTATGGGTTTCCTGTTCTAGTCCATGTCTGTTGTACTGTTTTTGTTGCCGTAACCTTGTAGCAGAATTTGAAATTAGATATTGGGATACTTCTAGCAATGTGCGTTCTGCTTAAGAATGCTTTGGCTAATTCAAGGTCTTTGGTGCTTTCTTAAGAATTTTAGGATATTTTTTCTACCATGGAGAACATTGTTGGAATTTTTATGGGATTGTATTGACTCTTTATAAGTGTAATAATTTAAATACCAATATGATGTTATATATTTGATTTTCAAATATGTTCTCCCAGTGTATAGCTTAGATTTTTGTTCTTAGTCTTTTCTAGAACAAGGAGTTAATTCTGTTTAACTCTAATTTAAAAAATCATGACCTCATTCTGCCCATGTTCAGAGTACCTGATTGAAGCTGAATTCAAAAGTAATAGACAAAAAAATATGAACTAATTTGTTCAGTAGAGGGAGTTTCAAGGCAGGATAGCATTGAGGCTGGAACACCCTAGTAGTGAGAAGAAGCAACGAGTGAAGCAGAAAAATAGGGAAAAAGTGCAGTTTGACAAGGAAAAGAGTACCTAAACCCAGGATGCATCAAAGTGGCTCCTTGCTCCAGAATGGATGCAGAGGGAAATGTTTTCCCAGGGTCAGCATCAAATGCACACAAAAGCCACTCAAACTGTGGTCTCATAGGACCAGGCTATGTCTCAAACTGGAAGCAGAATTCTGCATAATCATTCACTGGAGTTCTGCTTTTGCAGGCATAGAAGAAGCAAGTGCAACTGAGTCATGAAGACTTGCTCCAAGGTTCTGGAAAGAACCTGAATCCTGGCACTGTGTAGGATGGTTGAATTCTGTGGAAAGAGATCCAGATAAGCCATTGCATGGACCTGAGAAAGTGAAGTCTAAATGACAGCAGAGAGACCAGGATGTTGGAAATTCTAGAACTGTGCTTATCCACCGAGGAAAGCTTGCAAGCAGAAAGTGGAACAAGCCCAAGACAACAGTCACCTGTGCTGTAGATGACAGAACTGGTGCTGGTGCTGCCCAAATTTAGAGCTCAGATGATCCCATCATGAGTTCTACATGCTAGACATGGAGCTGTAGGATTAGGTAGCTGTTCTGCTGCATTTTTGTTTAGCTTTAATCCAACCTTTTCTTGCTATTCTCCCATTATTTCCCCTTTGGGATAGGGATATCTATTTCTTTGTTATTATATATTAGAAGTATTCAACTTGTATTTTGATTTTATAGATGCTCAAAGTTAAAGGGTAGGCTTGAGTCTCAGAAGAGAATTTGAGGTTTTGAGCAGAGCTGTAGCTGTTAAAGGCTCTAGGAGCTTTTAGAGATAGACCAAATGCATTCTGACATTAGCATGAGACTTTAGAAACTGGGGTAAGGTACTATGTTTGGTTGTTGGGTTGGCAGGAGTGGAATTGTAATGATTAATTTTCATTGCCAATTTAATAGAATTTAGAATCACCTATGAGACAGCTCTGTAGTTGTGTGTAAATGCAATTCTAGAGAAATTTACCTTAGAAGGAAAAATTTGCCTTAAATAAAGGTTACAGCATCCTATGAGCTGGAGTCCCAGACCGAATAAAAAGGAGAAACTGAGAGGAGCACCAGCATCCATCTCTTTGTTTCCTTCTTCTATTTACATCAGGTGGGTGTATTTCTGTTTGTTTATTGGTTTTCTATTCATTTCTAGTTTGTGTCTTATGCAACCCCAGTAGCACAATCTCAATAGATGCTGTCTATATAATACATTTTTAATATCTGATAGAGTGATTATCCCTAGTTTATTCATTCAAATATGTTTTGGCTATTCTCATGTCTTTACTTTTCCTTATATGTTGTGGAATAAACTTGGGTATATCTATGAGAATTCTCATGAATTTTTGATAGTAATTACATTACACTATATATACTTATATAATTATATAGAGATCATTTTGAGAAAAATTACACCTTTACTATGTTAACTACTATCTCTTGAGTCATATTCTCACTACATACTTCAGACAGTCTTCTAATGTGCTGTGTAACACAGGGTGGCCTTGAGCTAATGGCAGACCTGTCTTAGTCTCCTGAGTTCTGGAATTATAGGTGTGTGCCACCATGCTATGCAAAAGCAGGGTACAAATGTGGCATCTTTTCTGTCATTTTGTATCTGTCTCCTTTACTTTTGAGTTATTGAGTATTCTAGTGAACAAATAATATATGTCTCTCCATTAAAAATAATCATTGCTTATTTACTTTCCTCAGGATTTTATAGGAATGGTTACACTTAGGAAAAAACCTAAGTAACTTCATCTCAGAATAGAACAGAAATGCTGCTTGGTCTTTGAATGCTGCAGCCCTCCCTTTGCTCATTTGTGATGATAGCTCACTTATTAGGTCATTGCGAAGATTTACAGAAACAATGCAGGTTTGAGCCCTATCTCCGACATGTTTACTTCACTCTTAACTTTTCAACCATACTTCCTTGTTGGGCTCTTGATCCTCATCTGTGAACCCATATGCAACAATAGTTAAGAGAACTGGTTGCTCTTCCAGAGGACCTGGGTTCAATTTCCAGCACTCACAGGGCAGCTCACAATTGTCTGTAACTCCAGTTCTATGGGCTATAGCATCGTCAACACAGACATACATGCAGGCAAAATAATAATGCACATAAAATAAAAATAAATTATTTCCAAACAAAATTAATCCAACACAGTTTGAGAGATTATAGGTGAAAGAGATTATTTAAAACCAAACAATTCCTTTTTTGTTGTTGTTTGGGGGTGGCTTGAGGCTATGTCTCACTATGTAGCTCTAGCTGGCCTAGAGCTCATAATACAGACCAGACTGGCCTCAAACTCTCAGAGATGCACCTGCCTCTGCCTCCCAAGTGCTGGGATTAAACCTGTACACCACAGTGTTAAAACATGAACAGAGCAGGTCTGGTCTACAGAGTGAGCTCCAGGACATCCAGGACTACACAGAGAAACCCTGTCTTGAAAAACAAAGTAATTAATTAATTAGTTAATAGATAAATAAAATAAAACATGACAAGTCTTGAAGCTGGTTGATGAGTAGATGAAGTTTCCTTACACTATTCTCTAAACTTTTGTGTGCTTGAACATGAAAAGCAATTTGTATAATCATTTGAAAACTTGATATTTGGAGGATTTCATAAAGCTGAATTAATTCTTACATAGTAATGTCTGTAGTAAGGGGTAGAGGGCTGCGTTCCCGGCACCCGGTTAGCTTATGCCTGAAATAATGACACTGAAACTGTATTCATTTAATTACTGCCTGGCCCATTAGTTCTAGCCTCTTATTGGCTAACTCTCACATCTTGATTAACCCATTTCCATTAATGTATATCGCCACTTGACTGTGGCTTACCGGCATGAGTCTAACCAGTGTCCATCTTGGGCCAGAGAAGCATGGTGTCTGCCACATTGCCTTCTCTCTCCCAGCTAGAGGACGACGTCCCCTCTCCCAGCACAGTTTGTCCCCGGGTTTAGGGACATCATTTAGGGGTTGATTATAATTAGTATACTGTTGAGGGTTGGGGGAGGAATTTTATAGGCTCAGGGATCTTTTTGAAAAAAAAAAAAGGTAAAGGGAATGATGGGATAATAGATTGGTATGTGTGAGTTATTGTTTACAGATAATTACATTGGCATAGATTCTTGTATATGGATACAAAGTTAAATTGAATATTGTATGCATGCATGCTTCTAACCTCTGTTTAAAACATTTTTATGTATTGATATATATTTACCATATTGCAGTGTACATTTCTACCTCTGATTAAGATACTTATATATTGTTTATGTATTGATACATATATATTGTTACCATATTGCAATGTATAGTTGTACATTGTTTACATTTGGAGGGTCATTGTCCTCATTTATTGCACAATTGTTTATTCTCTTAGTCTTTAAGTTAGATAGGTATTAAGAATTTTAGATCAATAGTCATCTATGTTTGTCATATTTATAGTTAGACTAATCGGGTTCTTTAGATACATAAAGATTATATTCTGTATAAATAATCTTCAGCCTCTTCAAAGAGCTGTAGAAAATGGCATTTAATCTAACCTAGAGTTCTGTGGTAGTGAGACACAAGCGCTCCTAGCAACACCGATCTATTCCCGAGAGATTGTTGAGCATCAAAGACACTCCACTTGGAGCTTGTCTTCTTGGCAAAACCGGCCTCTGGGCAAGGAACTTCCCATACCTCAGCTACTGACAAAATACATAGTGTCCGGAAATGGATAAGCAGAATTGTCAAATCTTGCCAAGACAGGGTAAGACGGTTTTGAAAAATTTCTTGCTTTTAAAAATAATCTGTCAGTTTTTCTAGGCCTTAGCCAAAGTTGGTTGCTTCAACGTTGCAAATGTGACTTTGCGTGATTGCCCAGGTAGCCTGTGATTTGATGCATATTTTGGAAGTTGTTTGATTGTACTTCCTAATTACTCAGGTAACATTATTTCCCTTCTCAGATCTTCGATGGGGTTGAAGACTAGATAAATGTAGTTACTTTCCTCTCATGACTTGGCCAAGTTATTTATTATACAAGACTTAAGCTAGTTAGAATAAGATATTTGTTCTTATTGTATATAATTTTGTAGTAGGTTTAGAACTCTCTTACTTAAACAAAAGGGGGAGGTGCTGCAGGAGCTCTTTCCGCTCCTTCAGCCAATAGCCTTTAAGATACCAGCCCACTGGGGTGTGGTCTATTTCATTTTTTAAAATGTCTCTAGTAGCTCAGAGGTAAAAGAATATTAAAGACAAGTTAGGAAATGAGAAAAAGGCCTAAATGTGAAGCAGTGCTGTCTAAGTAGGTCATGCCAAGGACTGCCTCCCTTTCCTCTCTACTGGGACAGATGATGTATATTTTACCTGCTCAAACATAGAACAAAAAATCATCTTTAACTGACTTGTGCATACCACATATTCCATACTTGTATTAATACAGATATGTATGTTACTTTTAAAAGTTTGTGTCTCTTCAGAACAAGGGTATCAAACATTGATGAAAATGGATAGCCCAGGTGATCCAACATTTCAGAGCATCTCTGTTGCAATTTCCTCATGGTTCTACAACCAGAACAGCTTCAGGGCTGCTGACTGAGATGGCCCAGCCTCACAGACTACTCCAGCCAGAACTTCAAATAAGCCTTACACTTTCCCATTACATAGAAATTGGACAAGTAATACAGCTAACTCTCCCAGGACTTGACCATTATCACAATTTTCTCAGGGTAACTTAAAGATATCAGTGCCCCCAGACAACAGGAAACAGTCTAGAAAACATGACACCAACATTCTCAGGAGATGGGATTGGTGGTTTTTGGTCATTCAGTAGGTTATGGATGTTATTCACAGAAAAGTCTGTTAGATATTCTAGGCCTATAGGCTAATGATAGATACCCCATATTGCAGAGGAACCTTGGGTGACTGCCCAGGAAGCCAACTGTTTCTATCATTTCTTATAGTTTGGAAGTTGTTTTCAATGCACTTCCTGTTTACTCAGGTAATATAAAGACTCCTTCTGGAGTCTTTGATGGAATTGAAGTTTAGATAGTCATAGTTATAGTTTTCCTTAGTTATGATAGAAGGTAAATTAGATACAGAACTTTGGACTAAAGTAAATACTGGAGTATTTTCTCCAAAATTGCCAAATACAAATGAATTGAACATTGTAAATATAATTCGTACCTGACAATTGTTCTTATTGTGTATAGTTTTACCATGTTAAAGTAAAATCTTTCCTTTTTATTTAGACAAAAATGGGGAAATGTTGTGGAATAGTCTTTTTGCACACTGTGAACATGCGTCTTTACCAAGGTACCTTCTGATTGGTTTAATAAAAAGCTAAATGGTCATTATGAGGCAGGAGATATAAGTGGAAAAGTAAGAGAGAGAGACCTCTGGGTAGAAAAAGGGCAGAGTCACCAACACACAAGAGGAAACAGACATGAGAGAAAGGACATAAAAATCATAAGTCATGTGACAATGCATAGATGAATAGAAATAGGTTAATTTAAGTTATAAGAGCTAGTTAGAAAACAAACCTAAGCTATAGGCTGAGTTTTTATACTTAATTAGAAGTCTCTGTGTCATGATTTGGGAGCTGGCAGGAGAGACAGAAAAATCTGCCTACACACGTTTGCAAAAAAAATAAAAATAAAAAGCAGCAGCAACAAAAAAACTATTTGTTCTGTAACCATAAAGACTCCGTGAAATTACTTCCACATTAGAACATGGATTTGAGGGCACCTAAATCCCTTTTTCTAGGCCATAGTTACTCAAATTTGGCTCCAAATAAGCTACCTATTTCTGTTTTAGTTGAGAACTGTATCTTTTCAACACACAAATACCACACATACATATATACATATTTCATCCATAGTTCATAATTCTTTCCCCATATCATGCCTAGAAAACTAAAATTTCTCATTTCCAAATTGGTTCATAGAAGTACCAATCTTTTCCTGACTTTCTGTCAAGAATGATGTGGGAAGTCCTTCTCTATATATGTTGCTTTTATTGGTTGATGAATAAAATTGTTTTGGCCTGTGGCAGTACAGAATATAGTCAGGCTGGAAGAAATATATAGAGAGAGTAGGTGGAATCAGATGCCATGTAGCTGCCTAAAGAGAAAGACACCTGCTGAACCCTTACCAGTAAGCCACAGCCTTGTGCTGATACACAGATTAATAGAAATGAGTTAATTTAAGATATAAGAGTTAGCCAGGCATATGCCTAAGCTATTTGCCAAACAGTGTTGTAATTAATACAGTTTTTGTGTTATTATTCAAGTCCAGGTGATTGGGAAATGAATAGTCTCTACCTACAGAAGAAACTCTCTGATTACCTTTTACCTATAGTAAGTCATAAGACTCTCCTCATTCCAGAGGGATCTGTGCTGCTCAGAGAAGCTGAGAGGAATCTGAACAGGACAGGCATTGCTGGATTTTTTCTCAACAGGGTAGGCCATCTATCCCTAAAATACTAATTAGATATGTAATGGTAAAATGCAGAGAGAGATTTATTCAATGTGAACATATTGGGAAGAGGAATAGATATCCCCAAGTCTATCTATCTCTTTGGCACTCACATGAGCTTTAGGTTTAAATAGATGAGGAATGGGGCAAGGGGCAGGAAGTGTACATAATTAAGCAGGTCTCCTCTGAATGTGACCTATTACCATATTGCCTCAATTCTTGTTCTGCAGGGTGGTCTGAAGAAGTCCTTATTGCTGTAATTGCTTGAGAGATTCAATCTGGTTCACTGGAGTTGGTTATTTCTGTACTAGCATACATCTTTGCTATCATGGAGAATTCCCTCATCTGAGGAATCGTCTTTCCTGTGAAGTTCTGCTGTTCCTAGAACCCATGGTGACTTTATGTTTAGGACACTGACTTGTCTCTGTGCATTTAACCTTGAAGAGGAGTGAGCGCATGGAGGCACTCCTTGAGTGATTAACATGCCTATGTGAAGAGGTTAACAGGTAACCCAAAGGAAAAGGGGACAGGCATAAAATGAAGGCAGAAATTCCAGGTTTTCTCCTCTTGGTATCTTCCTGCTAAAGAAGGTACATATTTTTCTTTTAATTATTTTGAGATTATGTAGCCCATGTAGCTATGTAGCCTTAAGTAGCTGTCCTGGAATTCTCTCTATAGACCAGGCTGGCCTTGAACTTGCCTGTCTCTGCCTCCAGAGTGCTGGAATAAAAGCACACCCCACTACACTCAGTTATTACATATTTCTTAAATAAAGGATAATTCAGTGTCCCACAAAGTAAAATGAAAATGATCCCAGCTTTGCATCATATTTACCAAAATGAAAATTCACACACTTTCAGATTTGCGTAGCTAAAAGGATGGGGAAGTAAGACAAGATGAGTTACAGAGTAGATTTTCAAATCAGTGATCTACACTGAATCTCCCAGGTAACTGCAATGAAAAGAATGACAATAGTGGCAATAGAAAAATAGCATGTATTTCTTTCTAAATTATCTACTTTCTGAGTGAAATTATGTCTGCATATAGTGTAAACCTGAGAAACTCATCCAAAAACATAGCATAAAACTGAGAAAAAGGTGAGCAGCTGGTGTGGTAAGTCCTTCTGTCTATGTGTTGCTTTTATTGGTTGATGGATAAATTTGTTTTAGCCAGTGGCTTAAAATAGAGCAAGGCAGGAATTCCAAGAAGATAGAGGAGGAAAGAAGGTAGAGTCAGGGAGAAGCCATGTAGCTGCCACAGGAGACAGACACCTCTGCCAGAGCCTGCTGAAACTTTGCCAGTAGGCCACAACCTCATGGTGATGCACAGATTAATGGAGATGGATTAGCTTAGAATATAAGAACTAACTAGAAAATATGCTTAAGCTATCAGCCAAACAGTATTGCAAATAATATAGCTTCTGTGTGATTATTTCAGGTCTGAGTGGCCGGAAACAAACAAGGAGCCTCTGGCAACAGATTGGCACCCAAAGTGGCCAACTAAATCCACTTAAAACCTGAGACAGCTTGGGAAGGAATTCTAGACACACACAAAAAAACTAAAGTTTAAGGCAGCTTCTTGCTCTGTTTGCTAGCGGTAAGCAGAGATACTGCTCCTTTAAGAGGTTTCCTGATTCAGCTTTAGTGTCAAGAACTGAGCCGTTTTTTTAAGGGAAGGCCTCCTGATTCATGCTAGTTACAGGAAGAACTCTGGCTCTTTTGGGGGGGTGGGCTGATGCCCATCACCCACTTCAGGTCTGGATACTTATGTGCCTACTTGGCGTTGGGAGGAAAGTGGCTGAGACCATGGCCAGGACTCAGCACTTCCTGCCTGGGCAGGTGGTAGGATTCAATCTGTTAGGTGTGCACAGGCAGTAGAGCATGGTAGATTCCTGCTGCCATACACAGGGGTATTTCTAGGCCACACAGTGTACTGCATGGCAGATTTAGCTTTTACTCGGATAAAAAGGGTTTATATGACGCACAGTGCTTCCCAGAGTTGAGGTGGTAAGGATGGCTCCCACTCAGCAGTCTCAGAGGCAGTGAACATGCCTCTGCCATGTTGGACTGGGAGGAGCCAATAGGCAGGGCCAAGTTGATCCTAGCCATGCCCACTTTGCACTAAAAGGGGGGGGCTTCTGGTAAAAAAATAATTACAGATATGCAATAAAGATAGATTCAGATAAAAAAGACCCCTAAATGGGTCACAGGGGTGGATAACTGTATGTAGGCTTGGGAGAAAGAAGAAAAAGAATATAGACAGTTATAAATGGAAATTAATAGTTTTTTTAAAAAGTCTTTAAAGAGACAGAATACAAGCCAGGCAATGGTGGTGCATGCCTTTAATCCCAGCACTAGGGAGGCAGAGGCAGGCGGATCTCTGTGAGTTCGAGGCCAGCCTAGTCTACAAGAGCTAGTTCCAGAACAGGCTCCAAAGCCACAAAGAAACCCTGTCTCGAAAAACCAAAAAAGAGAGAGAGAGAGACAGAATACAGACAGTCATAGATTAAAGGAATAAAGAAAAATAAGCCACTTAAAGATGGAATATACACAGAGAGTCTGGATTATATATACTATTGTGTTTTCTTTAAATTTTGACTGTGAAGGATCTAAGTACAGTGAGACATTTCATTGTATGTGCTGCTAAGCTAAACCAACACATGTATTTTAAAGGTATCTTGAATTCAAAATTTGGGTCTAAGGATTTGTTGCTTTGGAAAAGAGATTCTTCTTTTGTTTCCACAGAGAATGAGAACCTGTGGATTCCTTCAAGTCTAATGTGGTTTGATGGACCAAGACCACCCGAAAGGTCTCTGTGAAAACCCCCAAAAGAAAATACTTCACCCAACAAAAAGCAGGTAGCAGTTTGGAGAGAACTATGCCCAAATTCCCAAATATTGTTTATAAATGTTTGTTTACAATTAAAGGTGGATATGCTATAGAGATTTGCATTGGTATGGATCTTAGTTTATTGATACAAATTTAAGGTCAATTTTGTTATATGTATATTTCTGCTCTTGATTAAGCTATTGTGTTTGTGTATCTCATTTAAAAATGAAATGTATAATTAAGAAATACAGATTAATAGTCATCTATAATAGTCAAGTTTGTAGTTATATTAGTTAGATTTTCTATATATAGAGAGATATGTTTCAGTTAGAAAGATAATCTTCAAACCTTTTAAAGACCTATGGAATATGGCATTTAAAATGTTTTGAAAACTTAGGACTTTTCATGACATGAGACACATCTGCTCCTAGTAACACCAATTACTTCAAGAGGATGATGGACAATAAAGAGGCTCCTTATGGAGTTTGTTAGCCATTTGGGCAAGAAACTGCACTTGCTTGGACTGCTTGATGTTATGCTGTATGAACTGGACATGCAGGACCCACAGAAAAAT
Organism: Ondatra zibethicus; assembly: GCA_004026605.1. Classification (NCBI taxonomy): domain Eukaryota; kingdom Metazoa; phylum Chordata; class Mammalia; order Rodentia; family Cricetidae; genus Ondatra; species Ondatra zibethicus. Next base: position 26,248 of record PVIU01012777.1, on the reverse strand, counting down.
GACTGCTGAAGTTGCCTAAAGGTGAGACGGTCCTTCGGGGTCCTGCTTCATGAAAGAGTCTGCCAGACATTCTTCAGGACACAGAAGAAAGTGACTAACAAACTGCCAATATAGGTGGAACTGTCTTTGAAATTTCCTGTTTCATAGAAAAGTCTGCCAGATAGTATGGGCCTGTAGGCTAAAGATTAATGCTCCAATGATACAGAAGCACTTTGGGTAACTATCCAGGCAGTGAGATATCTCTGTCATTTCTAGAGTTTTGGAAGTTGCTTACAACGTACTTCCTATTTACTTAGGTAATATATGCTTCTGGAGTCTTTGATGGAGTTGAAGAATAGATAGTTATAGTTTTTCTTAGTTATGCTAAAAGATAAAGTAGATATAAATATTATAACTATAATTCTTGATTGATAACTGTTTTGTTGTATGTAATCTTGCTGTGTTAAAGTTAAAGCCTTCCATTTTATTTGAACAGAAAAGGGGAAATGGTGTGGGAAGTACTTCTGTATATTTGTTGTTTTTATTGGTTAATGAATAAATCTGTTTTGGTCAGTGGCTTAGCAGAATAGGGCAAGGTGGGAATTCCAAGCAGATAGAGGAGGAAAGAAGGTGGAGTCAAGGAGAAGTCATGTAGCCACCACAGGAGACAAATGCCTCCACCATAACCCACCAAAACTTTGCGGGTAGGCCACGACCTCGTGGTGATGCATAATTTAATGGAGATGGGTTAGTTTAGGATATAAGAGCTACCTAGAAATATGCTTAAGCTATTGGCCAAACAGTATTGCAAATAATAGTTTCTGTGTGATTATTCTGGGTCTGAGCAGCTGGGGATGAAGAAGCAGCCTCCAGCAACAAGCAGCCAAGGCAGAAATGATCTTATAACCTGGGATCCAGGATAGATTTGAGAGTGACAGAGAAGAGGAAAAAGTTATAAACTTGGAAGAGGGTTGAAGATCCTGTAGCTTTGGAGGTCTGAGCGACCAAGGCAGGAAGAGGTAGGGAAGGACCCCCTTTAGCTTCTGAGATATGGAAGTGAATGCAAGAAGCCGAGAATTATTCCAGAAGGATGTAATAAATGGTCCCCTTGAATCTTTGCCCCTGGTGAGTACTCAGTCACAGGATCCCAGAACACAAGCACTTCTACTCTCCTTCTGGTCTTAAGGTTAAGGAGGCTGAGGCTTTAGGATCACATTGAGTGCTAGGAGCAGGTGGGGTGGTAATGGGCGGAGAATAGAAGGCTGACCCCCCCCCCATTGACAAGAAATGAGTGTGACTTCAGAAAAGGGGATGATGCAAAAGGATATGGGTGGGGAGGAGAAGGATGGAACAGGACCAGAGGCCAGGCCTGAGCAGAGTCAAGAAGGTTGATTCTAGCAGAAGCGCTGTAAGACAAGTTGTGAGTGGAGCGTCCCAGAGAAGCCCGCATAGGTTGCATGCAGCTCCTGGCCTCTACTCCTCCCTCAGGGCCTCAGCCTGAGCTCCCATTGTCCCTATTGAGTGGGCCATAGAGTCTGTTAACGTAACCAGAGTCTCAACCACAGACCACAGGGTCCCAGGTTCTGTGTGAAACTTGCTGTCTACAGCTGTTGCCAGACTTCCTGCTTCTGCCTGCCTTCCACCCTGATCAGGATGTGATCTCTCCATCCTTGTTTCTACCTGGCCAGCTGTATGCTTCCTCTCCCTGACATGCCTGCTGCCCCTGCTGCAGCTCTCTCTTAGACCTCTGCAAACCCTATAATATTGGGGTAAAATGATTCAGATCGAGGTTGCACAGATATCTCAGCAGCTAAGAGCACTTTATGCCCTTGAAGACCTACATTTATATACCAGTACCTACCCCTTAGAAACTCCAGTTCCAGGGGCTCTGACACCATCCTCTGGCCTCTGTAGGCTCATAATACATGCAGGCAAAAAGTTCTACGTGTCAAATAAAAATTAATCTTTTACAAATGCTTCAGATCCTTGGATCAGCATTCATTACGCTCTCCTATCAGCCTTATATGAAATCACCCTCCAATGTACCCATAGGGAAGATGCTCAAAGATATCAGATATCTTCAGCCTCTGATCACAGACCAAGAGGTGAAGCAGAAACAGATGGGCAGGAATGGCCTCTTTGGCCTATGGTCAGATTTCACATGATACATTTGAGGCCATTGAGACAGTAACTAGTTGGTGCAGATGGCCCCATGAACTATGAGGCAGGCCAGTTACAAGAGGCTTTGAAGAGACTTTTAGCTCATTTCAGCTTCCCTTTAAGTAAAATAACCTCTACTATAGCTGTTACAATTAGTTTTAGTTTTTATCTTCCCCAAAGATGTAATATGCATGACATTAAGTTAGATGCTTATATATTCATTTATTTAGAAGTCCACAATATATACTGCTTGATGAAAAAATACATATAGAACAGCACTTATATTTGATCACTTTTGTCTATACATATATATCTAGGCACACAGGTACAGGGAAATATACGGAAGGACGTTCACCAAAGGGCTGACAATGATTGTATCAGGGTGAGAATTTCGGGTTTTTTCAGATTTCATTTGGAAGGTACAGAAAGATCCCACTTCACGAACAGATTAAAGTCACCAGAGAAAGACACAGAGAAACAACCACTAAGCTGTCAGAAGATGCTTAAGCAATGAATGATATGGGGGTCATCCCTCTCCATTATGTGGTATACAAATCTGCTTTTTCTTTCCCCAAAGAAAACTGGTTTTGAATTAATTCCTTCTGAGGCCCACCCCATCTGTTTCCTCCAGAATCAGCTTCTGAGAATTAAACATTGATCTGGGGCTGAATCTCACACCTTAGTATGGTGCAGAGGGTTTTGATCTCTCCATTTGAGTCAGCTCCTGCAGAGTGACTATCAGATTCTCAAAAACAGGGCCCTTGTTGCTAGTGTTGTCACAGGTTTCTTTAGCATGGCCCTCTTCACCACAGTGGGGACAGCGGATTGGGTACTTTCGCTTTCTGGTTCTATGAAGATTCTCGGGCCCATTATCCCCTTGCCCAGAACCACTGCTAGTGGAAGGAGACTCATCATCAAAATTGTTGGAGGATTCAACAGCTAGCATTTGATCCTGAGTAGTGGCTCTGCCTCTGAAGGATGGGACACCTGGGGATGACAGTGGAGGGTCCTCAGGTTCCACCAGGATCACATCTTCATCTGAGTCATCTGGGGAATCATCTATCTCTATTACATTGCCATCAGCACTGCCTATCACTATAGGAAGGGACCCCTGAAATACTATAGGGCTGGCTGCCCTCTCCATTATTGTCTCGGCTCTTCTGGCCCTCTTATGTTTAAAAAAAGTGTCATCCCAGTCTTCTTCCTCCCTTACCATCCTGATTAACTCCAGGAAGTCAGGAAGGACTTCCTGCTCGTTGTGTGCATGCATTTGGAGGAGACCCTTAAGCTTGATGCGCAGGTCCCTACTGAGCTCTGCCCCTACAAGAAGCTGGTGCAGGCGAATTCTGTTTGCATCTCTCTCAGCAAGGACCCCTGCCTGAATAGCATTTTGCAGCTGCACCTCTAGACGGATCATGTACAGGGATGGTTTCTCTCCATGTGCCTGCAAGGTGTTTAAAAATTTACCATGTACTGTTACACTGCTCTCAGATTCCCCAAACACCAACTTCATTGCTCGCAGGAATTCTGCCACATTTAGATTGGGATTGGCAGCCTGGAGCAAACGCATGGCTTCCCTGGCAGGGCCCCTAAGGGTTCTCATCAGGCGTTTCAGCTTTTCCTCCTCAGACATATGCCAGTCTGGCAGGACCTCATGGACTTGGCTTAGCCAGTTCTCAAAGGTTTCTTCCCCCTGGGTCAGCTCTGCCCTCCCAGAGAACAACTTCATGTTTCTCTCTGCTATGTTGGCTATCAAAGGACTAAGACTCCTCCCCAGGGCCCTCAGCATGGAATGGGCCAAAGGCAGAAAAGCTGCATTCTGCCTTCGGCTATTACCCATCCGAGCAAGGATGCTAGCCATGGCTGACAACAATTGGGTATCTGAATACAAGATGCTTGGGGCTTTCTGGGAAGGAAACAGGTCCAATCGGCAGAAACCTCCAAAGAACCTTCGTTCCTGGGCAATATCTTCCTCGCGTTTGGGTAGGAACTGTAAAAGAAAAAAGAAGCTTCTAATCACATTTTCTACAGGCTTGTCTATTTGCCCAGTGTCCTACTCAGCAGGAAACTGGCACCTTACAATCTTGAGGAGCAATACGATTTCTCTGTGCCAGTGAGGCCTTTGTCAGGGTCACATTTACTCCCCCCCCCCCACTGTACCCCGCCTCATTTCCTGCCTGTTCTCCAGGAGAGGCGGCCTGTTGCTTGGAATTCTAGTTGCAATAGCCTTTGGAGCCCATACTAGGCTCTCAAAATAGAGGGCAATAGAATAAACCTCATAGAAATGTTAATGAGTAAAGGCCTGAAAGATAATAGGTCACAACGTCTCCCTCCTTTATTTCTTTTCTCCCCCCCCCCTTTTTTTTCCTTATTCTTACCAGAGCTCGGAAACTGGCCTTCGCCTTTATTAAATCCAGCCTCTGCAACAGGGGCTTTCCGTGAGAGTTCAGGTCCTGGGTAAGGTTGATCTCTGTCCACAGGCTTCTCAGATCCGGGTGCTCCGAACCTCTAATTTAAACTGCGCCACAGCAAAGGGAAGGGAAGAGAAGGGTCTGAGCCGTCAGAAACAGTCTCATCGTTCCTTCACCAACCCCATTGTTGACAGGAGGAAAAACCCTACCTTCAGAATAAAAGCCAAAGGACCCACCCCTCCCCCAATACTCTTCACCCGGGAAACCTGCGGCCTACCAGCTCCGCAGGCAGCCATACAGAATTCAAGTTTGGAATCGGCTTCGATGGGCTGTCATGAAGAAAAAGAAGAGAAGTCGGAACCCTCCCACCTCCGTTACTATCCACGAAGAAATGAGAGAAAAGGGACTTCAGGACAGACCGACTGTGAATTTTTCCTTCTGCCCTTTGCTACTTTCCCGGGGGGGGGGAGGGGAATGTCCCCTCTCCAATCCAAGGAAGTCCTACTCGTAAGAAACATGCAGGTGAAGCTCACCCCCTCCCACCATGTAGCCCAATCACTGGGGTATTGACATCTTTGCCTCAAAGTTGCCAGTTCTGAAGCCCCAAATGGTAAGGTTTCATCCTTCCATCTCCCCGTTATGTGGTTGGACCTCCCTTTCTTTACCTGGCCTTCGTAGTGGACAGCGGATGGATGGTCGGGAGCCGCGAATAGCTGTCTTGTCTCTTAGGCCCTGCAGGGAAAGGATGGCGCCTCAGCTGTCTAGGCTATCCAATAGAGCTGGGCTGCCCAGCCAGGGGTAGCGCAGTCGCTGCGGCGGTTTCCAAGGCAGCTGCAGCTGCCCCCGCCTTTAGAGCAGCGGCCGCTGCGTTTAGCCTCTGCCCATTGAGACAAAAGAGCGTGACGAGAGGAGTGGCGTGGCCAATCAGCGGTGCGCGGGGGCGGCCTCCCTGCAAAGCCTGGGCCAGGATGCTAATGCCTGCCGGGGGGGGGGGAACCTGCTGGAGGGGGCTGCGGCAGACTGGTGCGGGAGCGGGCGCGGCGTCAAGTGCAGCTCGGACTCACGGACCTGGCCCATTTACATTTCACTCGTGAGTTTGCAGCTTCCCCTCTTTTCCCTTCTTCCTATCGCCTTCTGCTTTGGCTCTCCTTGGCTGCCGCTTTGCGACCGGATGCCTTAAACACGAGGTGGGACCTAAAGCAAGTGAACAATGAGCGTTCTTCACCTTTGTATGGGGGGAAGGGGGGAGCATTTGCTGAGCGCTTTCTGTGTGCCAGCGCGCTTGCACGGACATCCCACTTATTCGTCTCTCCAGTCTTGTGATAAAACGTAGCAGCGTGCCCATTTAACAGAGAGGGGGATGTAAGCACCTAGGCAGTATGGGTAGGAAGCACAGAATTCACTGCTCACACTCCAGCCCTGGCGTCTAACCTCAAAGGGTACTCCTTTTAAATACCCCTCTCTAGTGTCAGATTAACAGTTAGTGGAGAAAATCAAAATGAGGATGAGAGGAACAGTTTAGGGCTATATAAAATTAACGAACTGCTGTTTGCAACGTACCGATGAGGAAATTGAGCCACCATGAGCTTGGGTACTTTGTCCTGTATCATACAGCAAATAAGCTAATAGCATCGGATTTTGCATCCCGGTCTGTTGTTCTGTTTATGCCAGCGTTTTCCTCTGTGTTGATGCCAACACTTTGCTCTGCCTGGCTGCCCGGAGAAAGCATATTCACTTACATCCACATTCACAAACTATCTCAGCAGCTTTGCTAAGGTGAAGGCTGTGCTGAGGAGGGGAGTGAGGAGAGAGACCAAAAAGAAGAGGAGGAAGGCGACCCTCGTGGTCTTCATTATACCAAGGGGGAAGCCGAGGCTCTTTTTACTGCTCACATTTTTACACGAAAAGAAACCACCTGTTTATAAAAATATCAGCATTTCCCTATGACCCCAAAGGAAACCAGACTCAGAGACACAGAGATGACGTCTAAAATTACAGAGTGAAGACAGAGCTTTCAATCCAGAATTCATGCTACAAACTAAAGTATGGGTGCCCAGTAGCCTATCACAGAATGATATTTGAGGGCTTGTTAGAAATGCACCTTCCTAGGCTCCAGCTCTGGGGATCTGGCTTTACTGGGACTGGGGTTGGAAACTCATTTGTATTTTACCTGTTGCTATAACTGATTCTGGGTTGTAGAGATCTGTGAACCACTGTTTGAAACACCACACCATGCTGAAGGTTGTCAGCAAACTTAAATGTTCGCCCACAGCCTATTTGTCACAAAATCCCAGAGCAGAAGTTTCTACCTCAAGTCCTTCTTGAAATTGCATGCAAAGGATTAGAACCACTTCTTTCTGATGAATTTTCAGATGGGCCCATGACCTCAAAACAGTTAAGAACCGCTGCCCTACCATCTTCAAAACATCCTCCTCTTTCAACACCTGCTTGAAGGAAGAAGTGTTAGAAACAAAACACCATTTCACCTAGCCCACACCACAGCTCTCAGCAGCTGATATAGCTCTTTCATTTCCTGGCTCAAGGATAGGTTGCTAGGCTGCCCTTCTGCAAGCTCTTCAGGGGACTTCTTCTTTGCTGGCTTTGGCATCACTAGCCCCAGAGAAGGAGCAACTCCATGGAAACGGCATGCAAAGCTGTCCAGAGTGAATCAGCCGTGAAGCCAGAGGCTAGAAAACCTGCTCCATTTCCCCTGCCTTCGGTTCTTAGACAGCAGGTATCACTTCCCTGTGTAGATGGTGGGTGGCTAGGAGGCCCCTAGGCAGGGCTTGCTCTGGACTTCTGATGCTTGAAAGCACAGGAACGATTTGAAATCCTGCAATTGCTATTGGCTTCTTCAACCTGCTAAGGTATTCACCTATTCCGGTCTGCCTTCTTATTTACAACTGCAATGACTGGACTTGTATAAGCAATCCAAATTTGGAGGAAGCACCCTCTGTGTAGTACAACCTCCACTGTAGTCCTTCTCTTGGGGATGGAACAGTGAGGTAGAGGTGGTGGAAGGTAAGAGTGGCAAAGGCATGTAAGAGGCAGGTGGCTCACCTTGTAGAGTTAGGGGTGGGTGTGGGGGTACCTGGTGGGCTTTCACATCCTCTTGCTTCTGTTCCCTAGTACCATTATGTTAGACCACAACCCCACAGCAGACACTTGGTCTGTGCTTCCATTGGCTTCATCACCAAAGTAGATATTATGTTGGACCTGCTGGATAGGATCAAGGAACTAAGGATAGACCTGACAGTTCCAATAAAAAAAAATGAAAAGAATGGATTGTGTTTAGAGGTTGAAGCAAGAACATTTTAGAGCGAAGTTACCAGCAAAGTCCATTGGGATTCAGAAGACCTCTTATCTCTAGCCACATGTGTGAGAGTGCACACCAAAGGATGATTCTAATTAGGTCACATTTTCCAATTTTGACAAAAGAACCTTAAAAGCTTGCAGGTTTAGGAGGTGGCACTTTCAGATGAAATGACAGTGGCTCCTTTTGGCAGCAGGCCTCCTCTGTGCCAGGAGCTTTCCATCCGTTATCTCATTTAAACTTCTCGGCAGCCCTGCATCGCAGACCTTTTTTTTTTTTTTCAGAGAAGAAAACTGAGAGTTTCAAGGAGGTTAAGTAGCTTCTGTAAGGCCACATACTTCTTGGGTTAGAACCACTGGTATGCTGGCCCAGGGCTACCAAACTCTAGAACCCATGAATACATTCCTTTTCTGTTTTGAGGAGAAAAACATAAATGCTTCTTGCAGGTCTGGTTATGCAGTTCAGTGGAAAATTATTCTCTTAGTATCTAAAAAAACTGATTTTGCTGGGGCGCTGGTGGCACACGCCTTTAATCTCAGCACCCAGGAGGCAGAGGCAGGCGGATCTCTGTGAATTTGAGGCTAGCCTGGTCTAGAATGAGTTCCTGGACTGGCTCCATAGCTACTGGGAAACCCTGTCTCGAAAGACCAAAAACCATAAACAAAACAAAACAAAAAACAACAAAAAGAAAGAAAAAACAAAAAAACCTGATTTTGATTTTGATCCCTAATACTTAAAAAAAAAAAAAAAAGAGGATAAAAGCAACCACTCTAATACAAGATCCTAATGCAACCATTGGAACAAGGTAGCAATTTTGTCATAATTTGACCTTAGCTGCTACCACATCCCCCCAAAATAATAAAGAAATAAAAAGCAATAATGATAGTAAGGTTCAGAGTGTTGAAGAGAATTAGTCAAGGTCATAAAACTAAGGAATGGCAGAGCAGGATTGGAGTGTTGTCTGACTCCAGTGTTTTGTTCTCTACAACATCCATCAGTGGAGAAAATAATCAAGGCCATCATTATGACTCTGTTTGGTTAGTTTCTGCTATGTCTGGTTTTTCTTTGTTTATTTGCTTTTTTTTTTCCACTACCACCACCACCATGGACTGTTCTGTCTCTACAGAGTATATATTCCTGAAGATCAGTCAGAACTAGATGAAGTGGCATGCAGGAATATATCCAGCGTTCTTATGGGAGCCAGGGAAGGTCTTTCTTCTGTGAATGCAAAGCCTAAAACAGACAATGTTCTAGGAGAACCTGCCCCATCAACATTAATTTCTCTCCTTTAGGTCTCGTCCTTAGCCTAAAACACCTGTTTCTACTCCTCCACCTGACAAGAGGCGACTTACTTAAGGACTGTGTCACATTTTTCCTGAGAAAATATTTATTAGCACATATTAATTGCACATTTCAGTGCTCTGGGAAGTCTTGAAAAATCCTATGGAGAGAGTGACTCCTGGCTTCTGCAGATCTCTAGCATTTGAGTGCGGTTCATTGTAATGTCGCATTCAATATGATCAATACAGCAGGCATCTGTCATATTGAGCCATTCTTCTTATATCCCCATACCTTCCCAACCCCTAACAATTGCTCTTCTCCTTACAGGTCTACAATTTTTAAGTTTCCATATTTAAAAAGAGTTTTGACTTCCTGTTTCTGACTAATTTCACTTAACAGTGGCATCCAATTCCTCCCAATCTGCTGTAAATGATAGATTTCATACTTTGTGGCTGTTCTAATCTACATACCTCATTTTCATGATCTATTCATTTGTTAATGAGCACTTTAACCGATTCTGTAATAATCATTGTGCAAAGTGTGGCAACAAATGGATAATTCAGGGGTCTCTTTTGTAGGCCTATCTTATGTTTTCCAGGTATAATATCAGGAGTGGAATAGCTGAACCATTGGCTTTATCTAGTTTGACTTTTTTGATGAGCCTTCATACTGATATCCATAGTTTCTATGCTAACTCATGTTCGCATAAACAGTGTATAATGGTTGTCTTTTCTCCATAATCTTGCCAACACTGAGTTTTCCCTGTCCTGGGAATAATAAATTGTGCTTGTATTTCTTCTTTGGCTGTGATTATTTTTATTTTGTTTTCCAGTGTGGTTTAGTCCACTGATGACTGTCTACCCTACTAAACTCCCATGCCTTTGAAGACAGGCACCAAATCCTATTTATCTTTAGCTCCATAGTGATTTTACAATGTCTTTGAAAGATGGTCAATATGTTTTTTTTAGCTGAACAAAGAACTGGCTGAGAATTCCCTCAAATGACCAGACGGATGTAGGACTGATGATACCCATTTTCACTAGACTAGCCTGGAAAGTCTGGGTTCGCATATGCTCATTTGATTAGGTTTGTAGACATAGGAGCCAGATCATAGGGCTTTGATGATAACTGCTCAAGGCAGGCTCCAAACCCATTTTCCATCCCATACTTTGAAATTAATGTTAGGGTGCTAGGTTCTCCTGGAAGATTATGTCAAGCCTTTGAATTCATAGAAGATCTTCCTTGGCTCCCATAGGAATCGTGGATATGTTCCAGCATGCCATTTCATCTGACTCTAGCTGGTCTTCAGGAACGTGTGCTCTGTGAAGACAGATAATGAGGCTGGGAATAATCTTTTCTGATATTTTAAACATCGAAGCCACAAAGTCATAGATTTTCAGCAACTTTATCTTATTTTATATTCCTAATCTTTATGACAGCCTTCTGTGTTAGACCTTATTGTCACCACTTTGTAGCAGAAAAATGGGAGACAGTGCAATTTCTGCCTTTCTCCAGATTGCACAGCTAAGAAAGTGGTGGGGACAGAATTCAGTTCTACAGCTATTTGCCCAAAGTTTTCTTCAAAGAAAAATCCACAAGAAAAACATGAATTTTCTTCCCTGTGTAAAATACAGATAATTAGACAAAAGTGCAACCACATTATCAGCCAGAGGTTAAAAAAATCGCCGATATCCAAGCCCTTGTGATAGAATACAGCTTTGGGGATGACTACAGAACAATGTTCCCTGCCTGATAATTTTATATCAAAATTAAAAGAGACTCCAAGAGGTCATTAAATTTATGAAGTCATATAAAATATTAATAACCAAACCAAGGCTTACAATATGGTTGTGCCAAACCATTTCCCTTCTACTAAGCCAGACTACCTTATGGAGTTGATGAACAGATCTTTATAAAAAGGTGGTCAGGAACTGGAATGTTATTGAACTGAGACTTAGAAAATATGAAAACCCTTTATCTCATCACTTATTCTTGTTAAGGCCAAGGTAGGATTTGGAAGGAAGAGCTATGGAATGTTCCATGCTCCTGTAGCTTTGGAGGTCTGAGCGACCAAGGCAGGAAGAGGTAGGGGAGGGCCCTATTTAGCTCCTGATATATGGAAGTGAATGCAAGAAGCCCAGAATTATTCCAGGAAGATGTAATAAATGGTCCCCTTGAGCCTTTGCCCCTGGTGAGTATTCAGCCTCGGGATTCTAGGAACACAAACATTTCTACTCTCCTTCATGAAGTGCTAGGAGCAGGTGGGGTGGTAATGGGCGGAGAATAGAAGGCTGACCCCCCCCCCATTGACAAGAAATGAGTGTGACTTCAGAAAAGGGGATGATGCAAAAGGATATGGGTGGGGAGGAGAAGGATGGAACAGGACCAGAGGCCAGGCCTGAGCAGAGTCAAGAAGGTTGATTCTAGCAGAAGCGCTGTAAGACAAGTTGTGAGTGGAGCGTCCCAGAGAAGCCCGCATAGGTTGCATGCAGCTCCTGGCCTCTACTCCTCCCTCAGGGCCTCAGCCTGAGCTCCCATTGTCCCTATTGAGTGGACCATAGAGTCTGTAAACGTAACCAGAGTCTCAACCACAGACCACAGGGTCCCAGGTTCTGTGTGAAACTTGCTGTCTACAGCTGTTGCCAGACTTCCTGCTTCTGCCTGCCTTCCACCCTGATCAGGATGTGATCTCTCCATCCTTGTTTCTACCTGGCCAGCTGTATGCTTCCTCTCCCTGACATGCCTGCTGCCCCTGCTGCAGCTCTCTCTTTTCAGAAGCCTATGAACCAATCCTCCCTTCTTCTCCCCCCCTCCTTCCCTCCTTTCCTTCCACACTCTTCCTTTCTTTCTTCATGACAGGGTTTCACTTGTTGCTCAGGCAGCTTTTGAAATTCAAATTCAAGTGATCCTCCTACCTCCTCCTCCCATGTAGTTCAGACTACAGGAATGTGCTGCTGCATCTAGTTCTTGTTTCCTTCTTGACTGTAAAGTTCCTCCTGTGTCTTGGCACCCAAATTGCTTCTAATACTACTTCTCCATGCTTTAAAATTTCTTAAGTCAGGTCTTATGTTTCCTTGGTTGACCTTGAACTTGATAAGTAGTTGAGGATGGCCTTGAACTCCTCATCCTCCTATCTTTACTTCCTAAGTGATGGGTTACATGTATGCATCATTACGCACAGTTTATGTCATGATGGTGATCGAATACAGGCCTTCATGAAGAGTAGTAAAACACCTGCCAACTGAGCTCCATCCCCTTTGGGTGCTGTTTTGATCATCACATATGTGGGTCATGACTGGTGCCAGAATCCAGGCACACTGATAAACGCCCTTCAGCAGCTAAAACAGACACTAATATAAAAAAGTCTCTTCTCCCAAATGTCAGTGGAGCACAAAATGAGAAACCCTGCTGTATTATGTAGCTATACATATAAAAGAAAAAGCCTGAAAATTGCCAGGTACTGAACCACATCGCATGGAACTTCCAGGAGCAGCTGCTCGCTCCTTCCTTCAATTAGGGAGGAGTGGGGTGTTGTCATGAGACAGCTATAGTTTGGGCAGGAATCTACAGAGGTAGGTGGCAGGAGGTTCTCACCCCCAAATTTACAACTGACTTTGAAAGAAAGCTTTGTACTGCAACTTTTTACCACCTTAAAAATGTTTTGATGGAGAGAGGGCTGAATCTGTAAAGGGATCTTTTTGAAAAGTGAAGACCCAAGCTTGGATCCCTAGCACCCACGTAAACATGCCAGACATGGTTGCACACGCATGTAATCCTAACACTGGGAAGGCAATAACAGAATGGTCTCTGGTAAGCTATTCTTGCCAAATTGGTGCACTGCAGGTTCAGTAATACACCCATTTCAAAAAAAAAAAAAAAAGTTGGAGACCTATAGAAGACAACCAGCATCGATTTCTAGCCTCTACAAGTGTACATATGCATGCATACACACATAAAAATTAACACTAACATACCACACACAGACACACAGAATGTGGGGTGGAGCTTGTGAATCTGGTTGTACACTTGCCTGGCATACATACACTTGCCTGGTTTCAACCTGTAGCATAGCAAAATGTAATTTTGGAAAGAGAGAAACAACCTACTTATCTAGTAGGTAATAAAATGCAAAGTTTGGGATGAATCAACAGGTCAGCAGAGGACCAAGGTTCAGTTCCTCGCCCCACACAGGTGACTCAAACTCCAAGAGATCCAATGTCCTCCTCTGGCCTCTGGGTGCACGTTCACATGCACACACACACACACACACACACACGAATGCACATTTTTTATTTAAAAATTTTTTAATTTTACATACTAGCCCCAGTTCCCCTTCCCTCCTCTTCTCCTGCTCCCCCCACCTCCATCTCACCCCATTCACTCTTCAGAGGAGGTAAGGCCAACCATGGGGAGTCAACAAGCCTGGCATATCAAGTCGAGGCTGTACCAAATCCCTCCCCCGGATCAAGGCTGAGCAAGGCATCCACCCATAGGGAATAGGCTCCAAAGAGCCAATTTACAAATGTACATTTTTAATACATAGAGTTTTGTGCTAAGAATTGAATACAATAGGTTTTTAAGCCCTTTTCCCCATTTCTATGATTTTTAGTCATAATTTTTTGAATGTTTGAATTTTACGGTGTCACCAAAGTACCATAGAGGTGACTATCAAGGGAAATAAATTAAAATTTTGATTTAAAGTTGATAAATTATTTACCACTGGGCGGTGGTGGCACACGCCTTTAATCCCAGCACTCGGGAGGCAGAGGCAGGTGGATCTCTGTGAGTTCGAGGCCAGCCTGGTCTGCAAGAGCTAGTTCCAGGACAGGCTCCAAAGCTACAGAGAAACCCTGTCTCGACCCCCCCCCCCAAAAATTATTAACTACCTAAGGGCATGTCTGTTCTTAGAAACTGTCAAAAGTGTTTCCTGACATGGAACTTTGTCATGGTTCTATGTCAGACAAAACCAGGAAGACGCTTGCTGAGCCATTGAAATGGCTAGTCTAACTTCTTTCTCCTTTTGCTAGTTTCTTCCATCTGCATCCAGTTGTCCTCAGCATGGAGGAGCAGAAGAACTCTGCTGGGAAGGAGCTTCAGCACAGGACACGAGCAGAAGTTCCAGGAAAGAAAAGCTGGCACTCACAGGCCTACACCCTCGGGGCCATTTCCAACTTCTTGTCTACTTTTCTGACCTTTCCTATCTATAAGGTTGTGTTCCGGCAGCAGATCCATGCTATGGCAGTGTCAGAGGCCGTGAGACAGCTTTGGCATGAAGGCCCTCAGTACTTCTACCGGGGTATCTACCCGCCTCTTCTCTCCAAGACCCTGCAAGGAACTCTGTTGTTTGGCACTTATGATAGTCTGCTGGGCTTTCTCTCCCCTGTTGGGCCACACTCCCTTGGACAGCGCTGGACAGCAGGGCTCATGTCTGGTGTGGTAGAAGCTGTGGCACTCAGCCCCTTTGAAAGAGTACAAAACGTGCTTCAGGATGCTCGCAAGCAAGCTTGTTTCCCTAGCACCTTCAGCATCCTCAAGGAATTCAATTCTTATGGGCTTTGGGGGCGGCTGTCACTGGGCTATTATCGTGGTTTCTGGCCAGTTCTTGTCAGAAACAGCCTGGGAAGTGCTCTCTATTTCTCCTTCAAGGATCCTATCCAGGATGGCTTGGCCAGGCAAGGCCTGCCCCATTGGGTTCCTGCTTTGGTGTCTGGTAGTGTCAATGGGACGATCACCTGCCTGGTTCTGTATCCTCTGATTGTGCTGGTTGCCAATATGCAGTCTCATATTGGCTGGCAGAGAATGCCAAGCCTGTGGGCCTCTGCTCAAGATGTGTGGGACACTAGAGGTCGAAAAATCCTCCTGATTTATAGAGGGGGGTCTCTAATCATTCTCAGGTCCAGTGTGACATGGGGCCTCACTACTGCTATCCATGACTTCTTGCAGAGAAAGGCTCACACCAAGAAAGAGATGAAAGACTGACGTAATGCAGTGTGACAGTGGCATCTTTGTTCAAAGTCTTAACACGTTGGTTGTGTATAGTATATTTCTTTGACTTGGTTACCTAATACAACCATCATTTAGTACCTGTAAACTGTCGCTGCATGGGAGACTCTCCTAACTTTTCACCTGTTAGTCACAGACAAAGCCTATCAGGATTCCATAGTCAAAGAAAGAACGTCTCCCTAGTCTATACACAGCTTCAGTAGCCTCAGAACCTGGAGCCTTTAAATAAGCTGTAGCCCAGATTAAATAAAATTCCTTTAAGGAATCGTTTTAGTAAGAGGAAACTTTAAAAGAAGACCCTACTCGGGTACTGTGAGTCTGAGATCCTTCTACGAGTCCTCCTGACCCAACCGAGTAGAACTCCATTTTCAACAAACTACTAGACTTTAAGGAAAACTTTAGAGATGCCTATATTTTCCTGACAGTGCTCACTGCCTCTACCGCAGCCACTCTGACTTCCAGCTATGTGTCCCACTTTCAGGGCACCTGTTCTGTTTGCAAATCTTAGATTAGGCTCACTTCAACCCATCAAGTACCACAAGAACTGATGATGCTGCTGGAAATGGGAATGAGAAGAGATTTGGTGCCTGGATAAAAAGAATAAAGGCTTTGAAGCAAGAGATTTGATTAACTTAATTACATGCCAAATAGAGGAGAAATATTGCCAGAGGTGGTTTGTTGTTATCTGTTAGGACTATTTTTTAATACATATAGTAAAGTGATTACATTGCCTACAAACCATTTTTGTTTCCATAAGGAACCTGGAACTAACATGACCATATTTCTTCACAATTAATTGCTAATTTTGTTGATGCAGACAACTATAGAGTAACTACAGCATAATGATCTTAGCCTGTCATTCGGAGCCACTGCCAATTTGGCCCCCATATAACTCTCTGTATATTATTACACCACGTGCATGGACTGCATAGGCCAGTCAAATGCAGTGCTTTTCTCTCCCCAAACATTCCACAATCTTACCCAAGACCATTCTCTGGCCCACACCGTCGCTCCACTTGCACTGCCTTCCACCACACTAAAAGGCCCCCAATTTCCAAAAGTCCATCTCCAGTGCTACCATCTGTATGGAGCCCCTTCTCTATATTCCTCCACCTGAATGTGACATTAGTTTTGTGATACCCCCTTCCAACAGTTCATCAACATGCACTGATTCCATTATGTCACAGATCCCATGTGGCCCCGTGTTCTTGCTGGTCTTCAATACCTCCTACTAGATTGTAAACTTCTGGAAAGCAGGGATTCTTGTGTGCATTTTTAAATCCTCCATTGTGCCTAGGTGCTCAATAAAGTTGGTGAATTATTGAATTGATTATCAAGCTGTGATACGGTCTATAGCCTCAGGGTGCTATCCCTATGAAGATAATGTTACTGACACATTGTCAACATGACACATGCCTTTGCAATGTGTTTTTTTCTTTTAATAGTGGATTTAGTTTTGTGCTAATGATGATGCCAATGATAACAATAATAATAATAAAATTACGTTCAACTAGAATATTTGGTGCGTTTGTGTTTTTTACAGCATACTAGCTATTATAATAACTTTAGCACCAAAATTTCACAAACAGAATCACATTGCACAGCTGTCCTCCTCCTTTTATCTCTAGAATTTTTAGTATTTCCAAGGTGACATGTGTTGCAGTTCTTGCTTTATACATGATATCATGATAAATTCCTCCACTGAATCAAAGTTGTCCTTTATAATGACACACTTGTTTGGGGATGAAATTCATCAGACTACAGGCATTAAAGAAAAGATTGTTAGGCCATAAGAATGCTTTGCCAAGAAGGTCAACAGAAAATGGCCTTTCTGAAGTGCTGTAGATGAACTTCCACACAGTAGATGTGAGTGAATTGGGACACTGTTGCTAGAATTTCTTACCTGCAGATTCTGAATCCTTGCATTCAACAATTATGACCAAAAATATATTTTGGAGGGGTTATGTATGTATTGGACATGTGTAACTTTTTGGCTTGTTATTGTTCATTCAAACAACACAGTATAACAATCATTTACAGAACACTTAATCTTGTATTAGGTATTATAAATTAACCCATATCTGTAATCCTTACTAGGGATATGGGGGGGTGTAGGAGAATAAGGAGTTCAAGGGTACCCTAGACTACATAGTTCAGAACATCCTGGGCTGCCTAAGATTGTGATAAGTCCTGCTCCCTCCCCACAAAATAAAAAATGAACCTAAATAAAACAATAAAATGTATTGGATGAGAAGTTTCATGCAAAAAGAATTATATAGTTTTTGAAAATACAGAACTTCAGCGTTGACTGGTTTTGGTATTCCCAGAGTGTCTTGGAACCGAATTCCCATGGATGCTGATAATGTCAATGCTCGTCCACTCAAAGGATAATACTCAGAAAAAGAAAGGAAAATTCAAATAGCAGCTATTGCTTTATGCTTTATGTCTAACTTCCAGGAGAAAATTTGTTCACAAAGACGTGTAACTGCCTGAAGAGCAATAGTGAGCACTATTCCCCCATATTTTTATCCAAAAGATGCATTTATCTCCAAGTGCACTGTGAATTCACTGGTCACTGTGTCAGTCTGTATCCCCTTTTTCTCTCTAACAATTTATTAGAAATAAGTTTGCGCTTTAGATAATTTTCATGAATAATTATTAAAGAACACCTATATATCCTTTACTCAGATCAACATATTAACACTTTATCTCATTTGCTATATTATATGAGCATGCATTCTGTCTATATACAGAGAAATATTTTTTCCTAGACTGAAAACTGTATATATTCATTTTTATTTGTTTTTTTTTGAGACATGGTTTCTCTGTGTAGCCCTGGCTGTCCTGGAACTAGCTCTATAGATCAGGTTGGCCTTGAACTCAGGAGATCAGCCTTCCTATGCTTCACGTGCTGGGATTAAGGGATTGCACCGCAATGCCTGGCCTATAATTCATTTTCAATGTTTCTGGATATGATATTCATATATCAAAATTATTTTAAAAAGACCATCTTTTATCTCTATGATATTTCTATAGAGCTATAGCTCTGTGACAGAGCCCTTTCCTAACATCCTCGAGGACCATCTCCAGTACCACAAAATAAATAAATACATAAAAATGCAGTTATTGACAAATAATTTTTGAGCCCGGATCTCTAGCCCAGGCCAGGATTGAACTCCCTCTATTGACAAGGATGACCTTAAACTTCTGATCTTCCTGCCTCCATCTCCCAAATTCTGGATTGCAGGTATGCACCACCATGCACCATTTATGTGGTGCTGGAGATAAAACCCAAAGCCTTAAATATGCTTAGCAAGCGCTTTAACTGAGCTACAGCCCCAATCCTGATTGCAAAATATTATAAGATGAAAACTCACATGATATGTAATTGTTGAAATTTACTCCAATCGCTTGACACATACTTAAGTTTTAAATGTGTGTATTGAAATTTGAAGCTATGGAATTTTAAACAAAGATTTACATCCACAGCGTGACATAATTTATATGCTTTAAAAATTTGGTTCACATAAAACCTAGGCAGTGTTGTAAAATTATACAGACCTACTAATTTTTCCCATAAATCTTTTCAGTGAAGTTTAAGACTGAAATTAGTGTGTTGTGAATTTAAATGTCAACACTAATATTTCATTTTGTGATGATAATCTAGTTGTTTTCTATTATATTTGAAAAATTACTTTTAGGAGTTTGATCAACAAAATAAGGAGTTAATAAATATGGGTTTAAAGACTTATTGAATCTAGAGTTTAACAGCTACATACAAACGGGCTAAAAATAGGCAAAAATATACAAAATATGATTTGGTTATAAATTACAACATGTGTACATAAACACAGGTGTCTCGGATATCTTTCTAAGAACGGAATTACTGGTTTGTGGAATGGGCACACATTCAATGTAACTGAATGCTGCCTAACATTGTCTAACAGTAACCATGAGTTTAACCCTTACAATCCACGTTCAACAGTTTCTGTTGCGCCACCTGCAGGCCAATACTTGGTATTACCTGACATTATTTTTCCAACCCAGTGAAGGTAAAAATGAAGTCTTCTGCTTTGACAATTCTGATTATTAATACTGTTGAACATATTTTCAAATGCCTGTTGGACATTAGCATTTATTCTTTTGTGAATCATTTATTCAAGAAATTTGGCAGTTTCTCCTGTTGGATTTTGTCACTTTTCCAAATTTATTAATGAGAGTTATTTGTTCTAACTTCAGTCCTTTGTCTTGTGAGTATGTTGTATACAACCTTCCTCACTTGGTCACTTATTTTTCCTTTGCCTTTGTGTTTTCTTTTGCTCACTATAATATGCCACATAGTTAGTCTGTTCTCTTTGCAGTGACGTGTGTGTGTGTGTTTCCCCAATGAAATCTTTCTTTGGATATATATTCTTATTTTTTCCTTTGATATTTATTTCTCTAATATACTTGGAATTATTTTGTGTAAAATGTAAGGACACTGGCTGGAGATAGAGTGCTTTCCTAACATGTTCAAGGCCTAGCATGGAAACACTATGAGGCTAGAAGTCCATCTTTATATTCTCTTGATAAATATATGGGTATTCTAATATCAGGTTTTGAAAAGCCTTTCTCTTCAGACTCACTTATGACGAAATCCTATTAAACATGAAGCAGTTGTATATTCTTAGGACAACTTCCAGGCTTGCTGTTCCATTCCAGTGTTTTGCATGTCTAAGTTTGTGTCACCATGCCATTGCCTTATTACTGCAGCTTTGAAAAGTTTTGGGGTCTAATAGGGAAAGTCTTCCCACATTATTCTTGTTCCCCCAGAGTTTAACTGTTCTCACTATCTACAAAAACAAGCACAGAGATTTCCTTTACTCCAAAAGATGCTGAGATTTTAATTTGACCTTAAGTAGCTATATTTAAGGGCTATGATACAGTTCAGTGGGAACCATCCATCATCTAGCACTCAGTAAGACCCCCTGCTCAATCTTCAACACCATGACAAAGAAACAGAAAACTATTATTTTAGTGTAAATATATTTGAGCATCTAATTTTAATGTTTCTCATAGTTTCCTATTATATGTGTGTACATGACACACCCAGTAAAATAAATCTGAATGTGTGCATGTGTTATGTGTATGTGTGTTATGCATAGGCAGTGTACATGTGTGGAGGCCAGAGGACAACAAATGCCATCCACCTTGGTTTTTTTTTTCTAAGACAAAGGGCTCATGTTGGTCTAGCACTAATCAAGTAGCCCAGACTGGCTGGCCAGTGAGCCTGAGGGATCAGCCTGCCTGGAGCCAAGATGAAAGGTGTGTGCCACTGCAACTGACTTTTTTTATATGTGGTTTTTGGGAATTAAACTCAGGTCCAGCGACGAGCATCACCTCACAATAAAAAATGGTTTTATCAGTTGTTTATGTTTATCCTCTCCTCTACCCCCTCTGTGGGGTGTGCATGAAGGGTGGTTAAGGTTGAATGTCTTCCTTATTGATCCCCACCTTTGTTTTTGGGACAGAATCTCTCACTAAACCTGGAACTTTCCAATTTTGAAAAAAGTTAGGCTTTCCTAACAAACCTTCAGGATTGTCCCGTGTCTGCTACCAGCACTGGTATTACCGATGGGAATTGCCCCATATGGCCACAATTTTGCCATTTGTGGTGGTTCATGCCTATAATCTCAGCAATTGGGAAGTGGACACAAGAGGAGCAGAAATTAATTCAAGATTAGCTACAGCCACATGAGATCCTCTCTCAATGAACAACACCACCACTCTTCACTATCTCATAGAATTAATATGCAGTATTTTAAAAAGTTATACTCAGTCACAACATATAATATTTAGACACATTGGGTAATGTGTCTGATGAAAATATCCAAGAATACATACAATAATTTTAAAAGACCTTTTAGTTCTTCTTTTTGAATTTTAAATTCATTTTACACACCAACCACAGTTCCCCTTCCTCCCCTCCTCCCACATCCCTGCACACCTCCCCCACCATCCATCTACTTCTCCCAAAGGGTAAGGCCTCCCATGGGGAGTCAACAAAGCCTGGCACATCAAGCTGAGGCAGGACCAGGCCCCTCACCCCTACATCAAGGCTGAGTAAGGTATCCCACCACAGGGAATGGGCTGCAAAAGCCAGCTCATGCACCAGGGATAGATCCTGGTCTCACTGACAGGGGTCCCACAAACGGACCAAGCCACACAATTGACAATTGCTACCTTCATGCAGAGGGCCTAGGTCAGTCCCAAGCAGGCTCCCCAGCTGTCGATCCAGTGTCCATGAATTCCCACGAGCTCTGATCAGCACTCTGTGGGTTTCCTGTCATGATCTTGATTCCCCCTGCTCCCCTCCAGCTCATTGATCACATTCATCCCTTTAACTGCTCCAAAATCTGCCCTACCTCCTCTTCCCCCCAAATCTGTGCCACTTTAAAATTTATTTATTTATTTATTGTTTTTTTTAGGACAGCGTTTCCCTGTGTAACAGCCCTAGCTCTCCTGCAACTAGCTCTTATAGACCAGGCTGGCCTTGAACTCAGAGAGATCCACCTGTCTCTGCCTCCCAAGTTCTGGGATTAAAGGCGTGTGCCACCAGCACCCAGCACTTTTTTTTTCATTAATAACCTATTGAATCCAATTTGTGCTGCCCATAGTCTTCTGGCGATAAATGTCATACACTGGAGTGTGGTTGACCTACCAGTACCCACACCCTTAAGGAAACAGCCCCACCTCAGAAAGCCATCAACTGTCCATAGCCCTTCAGTTAGGGGTAAGCTCCGCAAACTTCTTAGCCCTCATCCTGGAATACTGACTTCTTTGATCTTGTGCAGGAAAGCACAGCTACTGTGAGTCAAAAGCACAGCTCATGTCATGTCCAGAAGACAGTTTATTTTGGTCTTCCCTAACTTCTCATTCTTAACAATCTTTCCACCCCTTCTTCCAAGATGGTTCCTGAACCTTGGAGTAGGGGGTGGTTGGAAAAAATACTTTTTATGGTTCCAATCTGAAATATCTCCTTTAGGTTTATGTTCTGAATTTTTAATGACCCGCTGACCGTGAAGCCTTTGAGAAAGACAGACCTGGAAAGCAAGATTATTTCAGTGTGGCTGTTTAGATAGGCTAATGTCAGCTTGCTTGCCATGATTCCTGGATAGCTAAGAAATAAAGAGCAACCACTGCACACTGTTGCCAGATTGGACTCTACAAATACCTCCCTTGTCAAGGTGGACTATAGTCTCTGAAACGTGTGCCAAAATAAATCCTTCCTCATTGTTTTTGTCATGTATTGTCACAGTGATGAGATAAGTAACTAATTCAGCCATTTATTCAAGCTCATTCTGTACACACAGCCAACTAATCCAACACTCATTTTCCCTTTACTCTAGTGGAAATGAATGATAAATGAGGAAAGTTATTATGTAGCGTGATGAATCATGCCAATCACATTGGGGTTGGGTAATAATTACTCCAGTGGGTGAATTGTGTTAGACAAATATTCTTGAAAGTGAAGATAGAGCACAGCCATCAAAGAGTTTGAGAAAACGAATGGCAGTTTCAACCTAGTTCC
Organism: Ondatra zibethicus; assembly: GCA_004026605.1. Classification (NCBI taxonomy): domain Eukaryota; kingdom Metazoa; phylum Chordata; class Mammalia; order Rodentia; family Cricetidae; genus Ondatra; species Ondatra zibethicus. The sequence continues at coordinate 3,531 of PVIU01012777.1, read as the reverse complement.
TGTAATAATTTCCCATCATTCTCCTAATATGATGCTAAAGATAGGAGTCACAACTTTGAATTTATATCCCTAATTTGCCACAACAACAAAAAAGCAACAACAGAGCAAATAATAAAAAAAAACCCAAACACAAACCCCTTCTCATTCTGGGGACAGAACACCCAGGGAGACAATTACTGGTTCAGGCTAAGTCACTCTCACATAAGTGCGAGCTGCTAGCTGTGGCCCAGGGGCTGATGGTCCTTCTTTCGATCAGTCAGTGGAGACTGGAACTTTGGCTGCTCTCACTGGATGCTTCCATCTGTCCAGCTAGTTTCAGATCACTAAATGTTACAAAGCAAAGTTTATTATTTTTAATCCCTAAATCCGTCTCTGCTCCAAATTCTATTTTCCTGTCATGCCATTATTATTTTTAAAAGTTAGCACATAAGTAATGGGTTTAATCATGACATTTTCACACACACACACACACACACACACACACATACACACACACACACAACCAAGCACAGACACAGACACACATACCCCTTCTTAGAGATAGGGTCCATGTGTGGCCAACACTAGCTAGGTATTCATTTCATAGCCCATAATTCATTTCAAACTCATAATTATCATGCCTTAGTCTTCTGAGTGGAGTGAGTAGAGACATGTGTCACATGCTTGGCTTATTTACATATTCTTTACAATTATTTAAAATGTATTACTCATTATACATGCTTGAAGGATATCCTTTTAATTTGAAAATATTTGCTATTAACTTGATCAAATTTCTCTAAGAATGTTTCATGGAAAATTAAGTTGGTTTTAGTTTTCCCCAATAGCTCTTTTTCACCCACACTGACACTAAGTATACCTCTAGCATCTAAATATTGTAAGGCGTTAGTTTTAAACTTGGCAGATGTTTAAGAATTCTTAATATTTACATAAGCACCCTTATTTTTTTCTCTGTGTTTCTGCCTGTGAAGATTTTGATCAGATCTAGAAGTGAGACAAAAAGAAAGGGGAATATAGTATTGGTCTAAGCATTGGTGAATCTGTTAGAATTCCTGACTGTTAATGACAAGCCCTTTAAATTGTTACTGTAAGCATTCCAATTGGTATTCATTTTATTAACTTAAGCAAAAGTTTTGAGGGATATGGTAACATGACTTTGGAACTGGCAGCTGTTGGACTCCTTGCTGCCCTGATTGTCTTGAGCTAAAGGTCTGTCAAAGAACCAGACAGGCTACCCATATACCAGTCAATAATGCTGTACTCCATGGCATCCTTGGGAAAAAACTACACAGCAGGGAGCCAGGGAGGTTGCTCAGTGGAAAAAGTGCTTGCTGTGCAAGCAAGAAGACATCCATTTGAAACCCTAGAACCCAAATAAAGCTGGGCGTCGTAGCCCACATTTGTAAAAACTTTGCTCCTATGTTGAAATGGAAGGTGAAGACAGGAGACCTCAGGAGCTTTCTGGCCAGTTAGCCCAACATACACAGAGGTGAACAACAAAAAGAGACCCTGGAGCCAGTGAGATGGCTCAGCAATTAAAAGCACTTTCCACGTAAGCCTGATGAATTTCCTTTTATCCCTGGAATTCACAATGGAAAAAGTGAACTAACTCTCAAATGTCCTTTGAGTTCCACATGTGCACCATAGTATTCATGGCCCACAAAGCCAAATCCCTAAATAACAAATAAGTAAGAATTTTTAAAAGGAGACTCTGACTTCCACAGGTCGTGTACTGCGCATGTACACACCTGCACTTACACACATACAGACAAATCACACACACACACACACACACACACACACACTTACTTCAGAATATATAAAATTCTCAGAAAAGTCCAGAGAAAGAAAGGGAGAGAGAGGAGGGAGGGAGGAGAGAGGGGAGGAGAGGGGAGAGGAGAGGAGAGGAGAGGAGAGGAGAGGAGAAGAGAGGGGAAAAATACTTATGATTATGGCTATTTGACCTGGATGCTTGAAGGCTCAACCTCCAATGACAAATTCTCTTTGCCTTCCTCATAATGTTTATCTGGGTAGAATAAAAGCCCCCAGCCACCTGACAGGCAATGGAGACATTATACCCAGGGCCTTTTGGTTCCAGTAGGAATATGCTGATCATGTCAGTGAAATAAAGTTTAAATCAGGGAGAACTATTCTTGGAATACAATTATTTCCGAGTTGAAATATAAACAGGTCAAATATGCCACTGAGATTATGGATTTGGAATGTTGCAGTCACATTTTTTTCCAGGAATCATGGGTGAGGTATGTACACCTTATGAAATATCTGTAAGGGTTATTTTTCTTTTCAAGAAGCTCAGAGCATGCCATCCATGAGCTGATGTTGTCCAGAGACTCTTTTGCTCTCTGCAGTATCTTCAAAACTTCTTTTATTTGATTTTAAGGATTTATTTTATTTATGCTTGTGTGTATGTGTCTGTATGAAGAAACACACTCATGTGCATAGGAGTGTACGTTCCTGTGTGCACATGCAGAGACCAGAAGAGGGCAATGGATTCCTTGAAGCTAGAGTTACAGACATTTGCAGGATTCCTGGCCAGTTAGGAATCCCAGCTCTGACCCTCATGATTATGCCACAAGTGCTCTTAACAACTGAGCCCCCTAAACTTCCTTCCTTCGTTCAAGGTAACAGGATGGTTCTATGCCTCAAGAGATTCTATCATGACTAATCAGGCTGTTGCTGAGCTGATGGACCAATCAATCACAATAAGCACCTCCTAGGGAGCTTACTGTCAAGCTTGTTGCAAGATAACATCCAGTCAGATGTTACCTAGGCTCCTGACATGGGGGAATGCCACAAATAGTGATGGCCCATGCTTCAGCAGTCACTATGATGTGTTCTTCACAGCCACTAGCATTGCCGTGACTGATGGCTGATCCAGTCTTTGACGCATCTTCTGAAGAGGCCCTTCTTTCCCAAGAGCCTGAGAAGATTAGCTGGAAAACCTCAACTAGAAGACAAGGCACTTCTGCTACCACTGCCTTCACTGCTGCCCCAGACAAAGAGAGTTTTGTCACATATTTCCAAAAGGTACTAAGGAAAGTTCATGGGGGCGTCAGCTTTTCCCAGAAGACTATAGATATCATGAACTTATTTGTGAAAACATGCTGTTGTCATTTTTTAAATATGTCTTTTATTGAAGAAGAACCACATCACTTTGCCCCTTTTTATTCCCTTTAGCTCCTCCCAGCTACTCTGCCTTGAACCTTTCCCCAGAGCCTCAAGTTGATAGGCTCTTTTTATATTATTGCTATGTATGTATGTATGTATGTATGTATGTATGTATGTATGTATGTATGTGTGTATGTGTGTATGTATGTATGTATGTGCATGGGTTGAGTCCACTTTTGCTGATTGTGTGTATATGATCTCAAGGCTGACCACTCTACACTGGACAACCAAGAATGGGACTCATCCATCACTGGGGGGACGTAATTCTACTTCTTCAAGCAGTCATTAGCTGCCTATAGTTCTTTGTCTAGAGGTGTGACCATGCTGAATTTCCCCCTTCTTGTT
>PVIU01012776.1:0-58632 GCA_004026605.1 Ondatra zibethicus | reverse complement strand
AAGTCCAAGGCCCACCCCCATCCCTCCTGGCCTAGGAAGGAGTGCATTCAAAAAGACTCGGTTCTCAAAAAGTTAATACATGCAGAAGAGATAGGTCCTGGTGTCATTGTTTGTGGGTTCTCCATCTGCCAACTTTCGCCGCCACATTCAGAGAGTCTGGTTTGATCATATGCTCATTCAGTCCCAGTCCAGGTGGATTTAAATTGATTTTATTGAGCTATACATTTTTTCTCTGCTCCCTCCTTTTCTCTTCTCTCCCCTTCAATCCTCTCCCATGGTTCCCATGCTTCCAATTTACTCAGATCTTGTCATTTTCTACTTCCCATGTAAATTAGATCCATGTATGTGTATGTCTCTCTTAGGGTCCTCATTGTTGTCTAGGTTCTCTGGGATTGTGAATTGCAGGCTGATTTTCTTTGCTTTATGTCTAAAAGCCACTTATGAGTAAGTACATATGATATTTGTCTTTCTGGGTCTGGGTTACCTTGCTCAATATGATGTTTTCTAGATCCATCCATTTGCCTACAAATTTCAATATGTTATTATTTAATTTCTTATAGTTGCGGTAATGTCTTATTCATTAACCATCCTCACAACATGAAATGTGGAATAAGTGGTTAATATGAAGTGGAGATGCTGGGACTGCTGTAGCAGATGGGGAGGAAAAGAAATGGAGCTCACTAGCCTGAGCCTGATAGAATTTATATACCACACCATGGCTAAATGCCTACCAGCCAATCTTCTGTTCCCTGTTCCAACAGAAGGTGTCATAGCACTTATCATAAGGATGAAGAATGAGCTCTCAGAGAGGCACCAGCCTCTCTGGGAAGGGATGGCAACCTGGTACAGCCTGAACTTATGATAGAAGGCTCCATCACCTATAGCTGACAGAATAGGCGCCAGTTGGAGACATTTGGCCAATAGAAATGAGGCGGAAACAATGGTGATGAGAGTATACCTGTTAGAGAGGCACATGGATGGCTAATGAATAATAAGAGCGTGAATGTGATTATAATATTGCCTATACATATATGAATTTCAAGAAATATTAGGGATTTGACCAACTTCTCTGTGTTCCAGTGAATCTATCTACAAAATGGGAATGCTGATATTGACTTAATGGGGCTACTGAAAGTTTAAATGGAATTAATTTTGCCTTACTATTTTATTTCCTTTATTTTAAAAAATACTGCAGGAAGATTTTTTAGTCACCCTTTAATGAGCATGACAAACACCTGAAAGAAGTGTTTTAAAGGTGAAGAGGTCTACGTTGGTGCATGGTTTTAGTCCCTGGGTACTTGATCACTACTGTGTTGCACTGAGACACAAGGTCATTTTTATCATAGTCATCAGACTATATAGCTAATATAGGTACCAATAATAAGTCACATTTTCTGCATAAAAATATCCGTGTCTCAGAAAAATCTACCTAGGCATGTGGTTTTACCCCAAAGAACAGAACATTAGGTATCAGTGGTGCTTGAAGAGACTTATGTGTGGGCCGTGCAAAGGAGGTGTGTTCCCTCATTGTCTTCACCTAGGTCTAAATTTCTGTGTTGGCATTGGTGATGGATTCCATGGGAATGTTTCCTGGGTAAGCATATCACTCTGTTACTCGATTTGGACTCTGCTTGATGAAACACAGTCCACTGTGTGTCCTCAGAGAGAAGCACCCAGAAAAGAGCAGGACTTGGCCTCCCAGAATTGGCTGCAAGAGGTCAATGTGGAGGGGAGACTATGGGAAGACAGATGTTTTGTCTTCTGAGAAGCAAAGAAAGTGCTTGCATTTGTAGAGATATTGATATAAGCTGATGCATCGGAAACAGTCAGTCCAGAAATATATTTGTTCGAATGATCCTTCACTCAAAGCTCTTTTTTTTTAGAGGATGTGGCCATTTAGCACCCACACTAGAGCACAGATCTACCCCAAGAACCCTAGAAGTGATGTTTTGAACAATGTGCTTAGTATTTATGAAATCAGACACTGCAGAGAGCACTATCTTTGTTTGGCAAAGAATGGAAGTGACATTGAAAATCCAGCTCTCCTATTTACTGGCTGACAGTTTGGGAGAAATTCTTTGAGCCTGAATACCTTTGACTATTATATAGAGATAATCATATCTACTGTAAAGAGTCACTGTCAGAAATAAATTGGATCACAGTATAAAACACCTGGGAGGTAACAGATGGTCAATAAAATATGCCCTTTATTATTTATTATTAAGTCACCATGGTCACTTCTCTAGATGCATACCCTTGCATAGCCTCTGTATTTCTAATGATACTGAGCCTTGGTGCTTTTCCATATTATTGGGCCTGATCCTTGCCGTTGAGAGAATCCCAGATTCCCCTTTTGCCTATCCTTGTTTACAGAGTTGTGTTTCTGAACTTCTCAGATTGAACTTCCCAACATGCTCAACCAATTGGGTCTGAGTGTGACTCCTGGAAACATGAAACTTAGAGGTTGGATGTTTTATACATCTCTGTTCTTTATGATCCATTTCTCACTTTAACTGTAAAGGCATTTGATAGTTGTCCTTGCCTTTGCAACCATACAAGAGTATGTTTTATAGGAGAATATCAGTTCCTTTCATTCCTTTTCTCCTCGGTGGCCAGCTACAGTTCCAAGCCTTCTCTGACTTCCTTCCCAACTCAGGAAAACGGATCCCTGTGAACTATATACTCAAAAACTCTCCACCCAAATGCCACTGAATTAGTTATTTTTCATCTGCTAAGATTGTAGAAAAGGTTAAAAATAATAGAAATCATGACAGAATTCTCTTCACCTCAAGTGTTGTTTACATGTCAGATTTTGACACATGCAACACACCAATAAAGTAAAATCCTAATAATGAAGTAGAATCTCTATCATTCCAAATTACAGATGGTAGTAGAACAGAATAAAGACAGAGAGGCAGAAAGGGATCTGTGAAGGGATAATGCAAGGGAGTAAGAACAAAAGCAAAGTAAAATTAAATGTTCAGAGGAGACACATGGCTGGCCGCAGCAAGTAGACTTGCATTTAACTTCTCTGTGTACTTTATCTTTGTAAGCAAGATTCCAAAACTCGTATTGGGAACAGAAAGAAGCAGACTTGTGGGACTGGGTTTTAAACAGGATATGAAAATGCACTTAAGCTTTATCTGACTACTCAGATGCCACATTTTTGGTGGTCTTGGGCATTAGGCATATTCAAGTATCCCACCTCCTTCTAGTGTTTAGTCTAAGATTATAGAGTTGATATATGGTTAGCCAGTGATTGAAGCTGTCCTATTATTAAAATTATTTCAAGGCTCAGAAGTCTCATTCACTCCACCATTATTTACTGAATGGCTTGCGTGGATCGTGTATGGAGCAGGCACTGAGGACGAACGGGAGAATTGTGTGGTGTTGAGCTCTGATGTAGTCCAGTCCTGGCTTCATTGTTATCTTTGAGCGAAGAGTGACTGCGCAGAAGAGTGAAGATCCATGGAGCCAGAGGTTTTTGGAAGTCTGGACAACTCCACTTTCAGAGCTGTGCTGTGGTGTCAGCTCCGCAAATGAGGCTTTTTGTTCAGTGTCTGTCATACGCTATGCAAACTGATCTGCACCTACAGGTTTGTTCTTTCTCTAAAATTGACACCTGTACTTACTCTGAATCCCCCCCTCCGCAAAATGAAGACTATTACTTTTACTTAGTTTACCAAGGACATGACAACTGTTGTCAACGTCTTTCATAGAATATACAGTGCTACAAACACAAAGGGTTTGGGTGAGGAACTTGACTGCCTAGAAACAAACTTAGAGCCAGTGTGCATCAGCTACGAGGATCTTCTGAGCGGTGGTTCCTTCTTGTGCTTTACAGACAAGAAACATTTGGAACAAAGGGACAGTTTCCCAGGAGGCAGGAAGAAATTGTTCTTGGGAATTCAGACTGTGCGTCCCAAGTTTCAAGGTTTCAGCTTCATTTCGAAGAGACCTAATGAGCCTGAATAACTGGTAAAAATTTTTAGAAAAAAATACTGTAGCCCAAGCTGACAAAGCAGTGCCCATTATGACACTGTATCAGAAGGAAGTCCGGTGAGAGCGGTGGCATTTGTCTACCTGCCAGGAGCCAGGTTCACTTGGCTTAACCCCCTAACTCCCCTGTGCCGTGAAATTTGTGTGCCCCAGGTTACATATGAGAATGAAAAGGAGAGACCCTTGGATTTATTTTGGCATAGAGTCACTCGTTAGTAATTCACGAAGTATGATTGGAGCCCCAACCGTTCTTGGGTAGCACACCCCCTCCTTAGCAGCTCCTAGTTTCCTAGGCAGCACAGTCGCCATTGCTGAACCTTTTATGATGCTCTGCATTTTCTGATTAAAAATGCCCACTGGGAATATACACTTGGAGGCAATTTAGCCAAATATCCTTTTTAGCAAATGATTTATTTACGGCTGCTAGGACAGCATTTTCCCCTAATCTTTCCCTGGCCCTCTTTGTTGTTTCTGTCTTTCTTGCTCATTTCTCGCCAGGGATCCTCTTATCTTGGCTGATTTGGGGCCAGTACATCTCCCCACAGTAAATCTGAAGCTAATAGGAACCCAGAAGAAAAGCAAAGCTTAAGGCCATGCAGAAATACAACTGTCTCCTCTTGTGATAAATAACTTATTTTTCCCTTAAATCCCTAAGTGGATGACTCCTAATGACCTCTTTCCCTCCCACAAGCCACTTGTTTTTCACATATCCATCCTCCTGTCAAGGATAGCTGAAGAAACTTGGACTATTTTGGGACTAGGGAAATAATTTTGATAAAAATCAGCATGTTCTTGCTCCTTGCCTAGAGCACTTTGTACAGTTGGCTCTTGTGTCAGAGGGTTCTGCATATGTGGATTCAAGTAACTGTGGACTTAAAACACTCAGGGGAAAAATTGCAGCTGGCTAGTTATGAGGGCACATACCTGTAGTCCTAGTACTCTGGACGCTGAGGCAGGAGCATTGTGAGTTTTGGGCCAGCTTTGGTGATTTAACAGTACTCTCTCAAAAGTATTAAGCAGTTACTAAACACATACAATATTTTCCTTGCTATCATTTCCTGAACATTGCAGCATATTTAAATACATAGCATCTAACATCATTGCAGATCTAAATCAGTAATGTCGAGATGACTTAGAGTATAGGATGATGTAGGTAGGTCACGTACAAATAATGTACATTGGAGTTTTACTAAAAAAATACTTCATTATGGGTTTTTGTGAGTTTATGTATGTGTGAATGATGTATGTATCTGGATGTGTATGCTTATTTGTGTGTGAACATACTTTGTTTGTCCCCACGTGTACAGAGATCAGAGGCTGATCTCAGATGTCTTCTTTGGTTGATCTCCGCATTATATAGTGAGGTAGATTCTCTCATTGAACCCAGAGTCCTCCAAGGTGTCTAGTCTAGCTGGCCAACTTGTTCTGTGAATCCCCTGTTTCTGCCTCCTGAGTACTAGGATTATAGGTATGCCACTGCAGCCACTATACATTAATATATATTAATTAATTAATTTATCTATTTAATGTGTGTGTGCCTGAGTGTATGCTTGCATACCATATGTATATAAGAACTCATGGGTCATAAGAGAGTATCAGATTCCCTGGAAATGGAGTTACAGGTGATTGTGAGCCACCATGTGGTTGTTGGGAACTGAACTAAATGCAAAAGCAGCAAGTTCTCATAGCTGCTAAGTCATCTCTCCAGCCCCAATATAGGCTTTATTTCAGGCTTAAGACAGGGGAGAGGGAGAGGGAAAGGGAACAAGAAAAAGGAGTGGGTGTGTGGATGAATATAGATAACACACATTCAAGGCTGGGTAAAACTTTCAAGAGAGTCACCACCCTTTGATTTAGGGGATTTGAATGTGACTAGATGGTGATTTCCATATTATGGCCTGGCACAAATCCATGGTGCATGCTAAAGGATAACTGCATTTGGTTAGCTGAGAATTGCACTAGAGAGAAAGAAGGCCACATTAAAGTTTTATAAAAAGGGAAGACCCAAACTGTCCCGTATTCTGAGCTTGTGCATCTTATCTTTATGCATTTAAGGACTGTGTAGCTACTCAATAGAAGATGGAATCAAAATTCACATTTTGATTTCCTTTCCATCATATTGACTCCCAAACTCATTAGGGTTGAGAGAAGCTTCATAGTTAAACAAGTACAACAAGAGCCATTCACCTCGAGGAAGGACATCTTCTCATGTCCTCATGGCTTTCTCCTTCACACTCTTCACACCTGTGCTCCAGTATCACTCTTTCACTGAGGTAATTGTTGTCTCCCCCATTAAAATTGTCCCTTTAGTACTCATGTTATTAAGCAGAAGAGGAGAACTGATCAGAAATTTATTTCAAATTTCATATAAATATTTCATATTTCAATCCATTGTAGCATGACTATCAACTGAGTTTCTATTTTCTGCAGTAATTTTATTCTAGACATAATTACATCTGTCCCATATTCCTGACATTGTCTTATGTTGCTTGTCTCCAAGAATATGTCATTTTTTTAAAGAAAAAAAAACATTTTATAGCAGTGATTTAGTATCTCAGAATTCCATAAATCACTAGCCTTTGTGGATTAAATATGTTCTTTCTAATTCCTGATGACCCTAATTCTTATTGATGCCATTTGTTCATTTCTGTTGGTTTTTAATACTAAAATTATTGCTTGATTTTTAATTTATTAATCTACAAAACTCACATAGGGAAAGATTTCCCTGAAATACAGATGTAGCTACTAGCATCTAGGTTATGATCGTTTGAGACCCAAGGATAACCATACTACAATCCACAGACCCAGGGAGGCTTAGGAACAAAGAGGGCTGAAACAGAGGATGCATGAATTTTTCTGGGAAGGGAAAATAGAATGGATATTGTGAGTGTACTGGGGACAGGTGAGGATAAGAACAGGAAGGATGAGGGAGTGAGGGAGAGAGTACTGGAAAAGATAAGTGGACTTGGGAGCATTTGGGGGGCAATGTAGAAACCTAGTGTAGCAGAAACTCCCTGGAATCTTTGAGAGTGACCCTAGTGAAGACTCCTAGTAATGGGTAATATGGATCTTAAACTGCCCGTTTTCTAAAACCAGATAATATTTTCAGCAGTTGGATTAAAAATTCAATCCAGCTATAAAACCTTTGACCTACAATCTGTCCTGCCTCCAAGATATACTGGGGTAATGGTGACACAGAACTCTTGAGAGTGGCCAACTAATTATGTGTCCAACTTGAGGCCCATGCCACGAGAGGAAGTCCGTGTCCAACACTGCCTGGTTGACGAGGAACTGGACAGCCCAGAGACTCAAGACAGAACCAAACACGACTGGGAAAAATTCAATGAACTGATTATTAATGTTATTCTGCTTTACTCTTAGATCAATGCCTAGCACAATCATCATCAGAGAGTTGTCACCCAGCAACTGATGGGAACAGATGCAGAGACCCACAGCCAAGCACTGGGCATAGCCAGGGAAACCTGAAGAGTGGGCGGGGAGGGGGGGATTGCAGGAGCCAGAGGGATGGAGGATGTCACAAGAACACAGTTCACAGAATCAACTAAGCAGGGAATCACAGGGATTGATGAGACAAATACAGACCCTATATGGGTCTGAGCTAGGTCCTCTATCTATACATTATGGTTGTGTAGCTAGGTGTTCTTGTGAAACTCCTAGCAGGGGTAGGGGGTGTGTCTCTGACTCTTTTGCCTGCTCTTGGGACCCCTTTACACCTACTAGATTGTTCCATCCAACTTTGTCCCTGGATGAGGCAAAACTAGTGCCTAGGTTGTCCTTAGTCTTAGTGTAACTCGTTGTGCCTTGTTTGGTTGATTTTCCTGGGAAGCCTGCCCTTTCTTTTCTTTTCCTTTCCTTTCCTTTCCTTTCCTTTCCTTTCCTTTCCTTTCCTTTCCTTTCCTTTCCTTTCCTTTCCTTCCCTTTCCTTTCCTTTCCCCCTCCTTTACTTCTTTTTATCTCTTTCTTTCCTTCCTTCCTTTCTTTCTTTCTTTCTCTTCTTTCCTTTCCTTCTTTCCCTATTTCCTTCCTTCCTTCCTCCCTCCCTCCCTCCCTCTCTCCCTCCCTCCCTCCCTCCCTCCCTTCTTTCTTTCTTTCTTTCTTTCTTTCTTTCTTTCTTTCTTTCTTTCTTTCTTTCTTTCTTTCTTCATTTGAAGGAAAAAAGAGGAGAAATGAATCTTGGGGAGAGGAGAGGGAGGGGGCTGGGAAGAGTTCAGGAAGGAGAAACTGCAGCTGGGGTGTAATGTATGAGGGAAGAATAAAAGAAAATAAAAAGCCCTACCTCAGTTATGGAGCCTGTCACTTTACTTTCCATTTTAACTTTGATCCCTGGTTGTCTTGTAAATAGCCTACACCCGGATCCCTATAAGTGCTCACTTCATCTGTGTGCTTAGTCAGTCAATGCGCCATCACTAGACTGGGTCTGCACCCCACATTTACCTGCTTGTTCATAGGATATGATGCTGCAGGATCTCAATTTACATCAGATTCTGCAACTATACCTACTGCTGTTCAAGATTGTATTTTTGATATTTAATATACTGGATGTACACCAGACAAAAAGAGATGAAAATGAATGCCTTTTCATAAGTCATAGAGTGAATATGGAGTTACTGGGAGAAGAATGCTAATGGAAGGGACATGAATCAGGTTTGCCTTAATGGGAGCAAGACATGTCTATGCAGTGGACTTCTGGCTCACTGGCCTGGCTTACTCATTTAGTGTAGCACCGGATTCACATTTATATCACCCAAATGCCCTTATCCTTGTGGAAAATGTATTCAAAAGTCAGTCAGAATGTACAAAATATATCACCACTTGTCTCCTTGGATGAAGGCTGATCCGATTAGTTTAGGCTGGGATTTGACAGAAACCAACCATGTAGAAGTATTGAAGTGCCTACAGGTAAGGCAGGTAACATGTTGCTTCCATGAATGATAAAATAGCTGCAGGTGAATTGTAGTAGTGACTGAAACTAGACCTTAAGGGTTTATTCACATTGCAGGCTACTTGAGGGTTTTCAGAAGCTTTGCGACAGGTAGTTGTTTTCTGGGCTTTACTGCTTGAAGTAGCAAGAGAGTCTGACTCAGCTCTGAATGTACATCTGTACACAGTCCAAACACTGCAAGAAAACATGATGGCCTAGGGAAGATGGTGTTCAGATGCTTTCCATCCAGAGAAAGGCTTCATTCATGATGAAGCAAAGCAGAGGATTCAGGAGCAGGCGGAAGACTTTGTGTACTGGACACAGGAAGCATATACAGAATGAATGCAAATACAGCAGCACTGGGGTATACCAGATGGTCTTCTCAGGATTTTCAGTTAACAGAAAAACAGCATAGAACAATTTTGATTTTAAATTCCACAATAACTTAGCAGTGAGCTGAAGTAAAGGATGTATAGCCATATTTGTTCTTTACAAAGTAGATTCAAGATGCAAAGAGAAAAACAGTTTTCTATCCTGTTACTTTCTGGAGGTATATTTAACTTTTGGGAGTTTGTTCCAAGAACCCTCAAGCTCATGAAAAAAAATGTGGCTATTTGCATATTAGACTTCAGAGATTTTTTTCTATAGCTGCTATTTTCCTCAGACCCTCAGGGTTGGAAAAGCCAGGTTATTTTGGGCCAAGGAAGTTACATTTGTTAAAACAAGATATATATAAAAAGTTGAAACAAAAAATCAGTTTAGCTATATTCTTGCCTTGATGCTGCCTGCCAAAAACCCTGTGGCCTTGGTTCCATCCTTAATGACATCAGAGACCTCAGCACCTGATGGAAGGGACTGAGATACCTCCTGCTGACCAGAGACTTTTAGAGTTTTCACTCTTCTACTTTGAATGTGTTCTCTTTTCCCAGGTATCCTGGACTCTATCCATCAATGCACACGGGCCTTCTCTGTCTAGACAACAATTTGGTTGGGAGAGGGCCTCGCTGCTGCTCTCTGATTGATCTTTCTGGTTTGATGTTCTGCCTTCTCTCAATGTATGGTCATCTGTATCAGTTCCCAATGGTTCATAGCGATGTGTTCCAATCCACCCTTACTTAGATCCAACTGTAGGCTCCCAGCTGGATTGCCATATTTTTGATCCACTTCTGTCTACTTCAGTAAATATTCCCCAAATGGCTCTAGTTGTTAATGATATCTCAAATCTCCCAATTACAATCGTGATTTATTTCACAGGTAGAACTCCATGCAAGTTCAGCCTCTCTATCCCTGCAACACTGCAAATGGCATGAGATCAATAGCTTGTAGGGTTCCTGTATATGATTCTCATTGTATCTTCTCACTGCCACTTCACCACGGCAGTTCTCATCAGATGGCCGTAGGCACAGCCCCCTCCAATGGAACCAACGCTAGAATTTCTGCTCATTCTCCTACTCTGGGCTCACGCACATGTTGAAAGGTTTCTTTGCAATGTTCTCTGCTTCTGGACACGGTCTCTAAGACTTGAGAATCGGAGCACCACCACTCATGTTCTTGTCTTTTATATCTTTTGACCCTTCAGTGTGATGATAGGAAGAAGTCAATGAAGTTCAATATGTGTCCTCTTTGTCACAGTTATTAGTCAATATTATACAAAAAATGAAAATGATCTGCCAGTGAGCAACAAACTTGTATAAAATAATGAATGAATCAATAGCTGTGGGGGTTCACAGTTTTCACCAATGACCATAGTGCAGTCTCTGAATCGTGGCCACCCAAAGGATTTGGTTCACTTTGGAAAGTACCACCAAGGCTCACAGACTTCTCCATCTCCTTTAGCTTCCCAATATCAGAAAAAAAACAAGCTCTTTTTTCAAGGAAGACAGCAGGCATGGTGTCTACAAGCCTGTGTATAAAATGTTCCATTATCCCCACAGCCAAATGTCACTGCTGAAGAGGATTCCAGAAACTGCCAAAAAGAACATTATCAAAACAGTAATGACAATAATAGTGATCATAATAACATTAAATAATATTAAAATTTAATTAATGTGACACCCACGATCCATAGCTCTGGGAGGGTGTCAGTCTTACAGCAAAAAGGAAAAATAAAGCAAGAGTCTAATCCAAGGGGAATATGACACAGCTTGGGCCCAGAGACAAGTTTTAAGCACCTTTGTCGGGGCAGAAAAAGAAAAAGACCTCATCTGGCTGCAAACCAAGACAGGCTCTGGGTGAAAGTTCTCCATTTGGGGCCACAACAGAGAGAGGAGGAAATGCAAATGTTAGCTTATTCCCAGAGTTGTTCTCTTCGCCATGTGAACTCACAGAATGCAAATATGAAAGCTTAGAAACAGGCAGGGAGGAGACCCATCCTAAGGCGGATGAACATGCTACACTGGGATGCGACAAGGAACAGGGTGAGATGTGTGAAAGGTCAGGGCTCCAGCCATGCCTACAGACAACCAAACACTTGGGGTGTGAAAAACAACAACAACAAAATGGTCGTGTGGACACTTGCACCATTTCCACACATCACAGCTCAATGACTCTAAAATGATAATAGCTAAGGAGAGGGATTGCTTTAATTAATTGTGGCAACATTATGTGGTGTTGGCAGAACTGGCCTTGGAAGACTGACAGATTTGGTCTGGGTCATGCCTTCTGTGATCACTGTGGGAATGCGACTCTGCCTGTAAATTCCCTAAACTTCCATTTCATGTTATTAATTGAGAGCAATAATCGAGTATATTAGTCAGAGCTCTCCAGAGAACTAAAACCAATTAGAAGTCCCATGATCTGCCATCTGTAAAGTGAAGACCTCGCAAAGCAAGGGGTAGAATTTAGACAGAGTCCAAAGACATAAAAAGCAAGGTCACTTGACACCCATGGATAGAAGAAATAGATGCCTCAGCTCAAACAGAATGGTTTTCTCATTTCTTCTTTCATTGTGTTCTACTCAGGACCCCAGCGGAAGAGGTAATGCTTGCCTTCATTGTCCAGGGTGATGTTTTACTTGGTGTTCATACTAGGATGCTGATCTCTTTCAGAAATATTTCCAAAGGCACACCCAGAAAAGTGTTATCCAGCATAGATAGCATCCCTTTAGTTGGTCAAGTAAATGCACATTCTTATCCCCCAAATAGAATTTAACCTAGTAGAAGATGCTTGGTGGTTGTTAGCATCTGTCATTCAACAAAGACTTATTGACTAGTATAGGATAGTTGATACTTAAAGTCAACTATGCTATGAAAAGAATTCAATAGACCTCCGTATACATAGGAACTAGGTTTAATGAACATTTGTAAAGCAGGTCTGTGTAACCATTTTTATGGTGAATGGATCTGTGGACAAATTGATTTCAAGACTAAGAGCTTGGGAGACAGGAGCCTTGCCTGCCTGATATCTGAATGTGGAATGGGGCTTGGGGAGGTAGCTAGAGGCAGATGGTCAATCATTTCAATATTAATCATTGTTTAACCTTCCTTTCAGACCAAAACCTCCCTGAGGTTGAATTCTAATTCAAGGCAGCATACTTCTCTGGTTGTCAGTCTTTTTCATTAGAGCAAAACAGATTTATATTCTGATCTTCATCTAAATTATGTAAAGAACATTACTATTTTTAAATAATAATAATATAATGCATGACTTTGACAAAATTCAAACTATTAAAATGATGTACAATTAAATATTCTGTTTTTGTCACCAAACATTCGTACATCTCTCAATTAGCAATTAATAGTTCCTTTCTTAGGCATAATTTTTCTTGTGTGGTTTAAATATTTGCTTTAATTAATGTCATCACACAAGTGACAAGCTTCCTTGACCATCAAAATATACCACAGGAGCAGTACCTGGTGTGAACAGATGTATACTAATGCTCTTCATTTTTCTGACTACTTTACTGTTCTTCTCGTAAAGTTTTACAATCAACTAGTTTATAAAACTTCGTTATATTTTTTGCAGCATCAGGTATTATGACAATTTGAGCAGGACTGACCCAACCATGTGTTGTGGGATGTGTAATATCTACTAGGAGCTTAGAGGCAGTAAGAACCTCTTCCCAGTTCTGATCCCCTTATGTTTCATCATACAGATGCAAAGATCTTTGGTATTTAAATGTTTTGGGTTTATCTATTTTGGAAAAATGAACATGGTGTGCAGTAAATGAGAATAATCTTGTGTTTCATGGTCACACAACTATTCAAGTTTTCTATAATGCCAAACACTAAGTGGGGATCTTTTTCTTTTCTCTTCCTTTTTTAAAACTATTTTATTCTTTTTATTAAAAATCCCTTTTAATGTTTCCATATCATGACCACAAATAAGAAAAGCTAACCCACGATTTTAATTTGCTAAATGATTGAATTTCCAATTACAATGCAATAAAATACTGCTTGCATATTTTTTCTCTTGCATATGATGATAATGTGACACAGATAAACTCAAGTATCAAACTTAGAGTCAGTGGCATTTGGACTTGAAACAACACTGTATAATTCACCAGCTACTCCTCTACAGACTAGTAGTTATTTATCTCTCCATCTTGACATTGGGAATCTGACAGTTTATTGGTTTTTGTCTTTAAGACCCTCTTTATAAAAATTCTTTAAAAATACAAATTCAATAGGTATTATATACCTTTTGTATTCTATGTTAATCAACTATTACACAAAAGCAAGGTACAAATCAGCAGGTCAGGTAGGCTGATCACAGATCACAGATTCTGCCTTTGTCTTGTTTTGTCTGCAGGCTGGTGTTCTCCAGACACACGGAGAAAGGAGCACTATTCAAGCAGAGGAGAACTGCAAAGGCATGGAAACAAGAAACGGAATGCTCCCCTTAAAGAACTCTAAGCTCTGAGTGTTCCACTGACACTTCCTCTCTTCTTTTGGACTAGGTATGGCATTTGTGTTAACTGGTGTCTGCTGCAACAAGGAGCTTCTCTGACTAGGACTGAGAGCTGTACTTAAAATACGTAAAGAGATACGTATTTAGAAGACAGCTTGATACCATCATTTATGTTTCATGACAGTAGCACGTTCTAACTGAAGAAATATTGGTAGGTGAAGAATAATAGGTGAGGGAGAATCAGTTTTCTTTAGAGGTGTAGCCCATGGTAGACCATGACTATTCTCTAGTAGATGGCCCCACACTGCTATGTGTTTAGTCAGATTCAGTGGGTTAAAGAAAAAAAAAAAAACAAGACACAAAGTTGGGAAGGGAATATGGAGATCCAGGAGTAGTTGGAGTAGATATGAACCAACTACATTGCATACATGTGTAAAATTCTCAAAGAATACATAAAAATGTGTTTTTTTTTGTTAAAAAAAAAAAAGCTCCAGAGGGTTCTATTTGAGTCCTAGCATTTTGCTGAAGAATCTCAAATCCCCTTCTAAAGAACTTGGTCTAACAGGGTAGCAACTGAGAATGACTGAAATGTTTGGAAATAGGGAAGTGACAACATTAGTAGTTTATATTTGATTAAGATGATTGCTCTAGCCAGGTGGTGGGGGCACATGTCTTTAAACCCAGCACTCGGGAGGCAGATATAGGCAGATCTCTTAGTTTGAGGCCAGCCTGGTCTACAAGAGCTAGATCCAAGACAGGCTCCAAAGCTACAAAGAGACCTTGTGTCAAAAAAAAAATTAAAAAAAGATGATTGCTCTAGATTCATTGAATAGATACATCACATACATGTTTAAATAAATTAATATGAATTATTAGATAAACTAATATTATGAAGGATTGGGAAATGACTTAAAGTTAGTCTGAACTAGGATAGCTTGGAAAGGAGCAAGCTGAAGGCATAGGAGTCTTGTTACAAGAACACTGAAGTAGTGAGTATGCATAATAATAAATAAATGAAAAGGGCTAGTGGCATTGAGGGCAAAACAGTGACGACCAGTCAACAGATGTCCTTAATGTGAGGTGTGTGAATGCCAAATAATTAACATGACTCTGGATGGAGAACTAGTTTAAAGAAATAAAATGGGCAGGAATGTTGGATCAATCACAGTGCGTGGTGAGGATTTGTCAGAATGTTAGCAACCTTAACAAGGGTAACTTAGAGAAAATGAGACTCAGCAGTGTAAGAAGAGGCACAGGAATAAATGTAATTTGGAAACAGGCAAAAGTAGAATGAAATAAAGTTGACCATGGAGTCCTAGGATCATGTATATTTATTAAATTAAAGTCACTTGATACTGGGCAAGTGATCATCATGGGTCCTACATGGTTTAAAATGTATCACATGCATTTATTAATTTATGTTTCTATGATAGAGTACCAAAGCAGGTATTACTATTAAATCCATTTCACAGAGTAGGGAACTAAATAAGAGAGAAGTTAATTGCTCACTAGAGGTGTAGATTCGAAATCAGACTCAAGCACCCTAGTTCCTAAGGTTTGCTTATAATTAGTCATCCTACCTATATAAACAGGAGCCTCATGCATGTTTAGAATTTAACATACACCAGTTAAATGGAGAAAAAAAATACTATTTAATAAACCAACAAGAAACCAAACTGACTATGGCATGCACCCTTGATTAGTTGTTTGCACTTCTTATTCCTCATGCTTAGATGTTTTCACTGTTGGAGTCTTAATGAGTTGATGCACATAGGACGGACTGATACCTGGGACTCCTTAAGTCTTCAGTGCATCATGATTACCACTCAGAGAACAAAACCAGGCAAAGAATATCCCGTTTTATTTTTCTTACAGTTCAATTATATGGCATAACTTTTCTTTTATTACTGATAGAAATACCAATGGCCAAGGAATACACAAAAATGTCCAACATCATTAGCCCTAAGGGAGATGCAAATCAAAGCTACTTCGAGATTCTAACAAACTCCAGTCAGAAGTGAGATCAAGAACACAAAACACGACAAATGCTGGTGGGGATGTGTTGGGCAACAGGGAGACAAACCCTATTGCTTCCTCGGTAAGAATGTAAATTAATCACATTGCTATGAAAAATAAGTATGGTTGTGCCTTGGAAAATAGAAGCTAAAAGTGCCCTATGATCTAGAAATGTTGCCTTGGGTACGTAGCCAAAGAAATTAAAATGAGTGTAACAGAAAAATAAACAAACCACTGTGCCTATTGTGCTGCTATTTATGACAGCTATGTGATCAGCCTAGGCACCCCTCGACAGATGGATGAAGAAAGAAGATGTGGCATTATTCAGCTGTTAAAGGAAAACAAAATCATGTAATTAGGAAGGAAATAGACGAAACTGGAGGTCATCAAGTTAGGCAAAACAAACCAGACTCAGAAAGACAAGTTAGAAGGAAGAGGAATGAGCCAGGCGAATGTTATCAAAGTAGCTAGTCATCGTGGAAGAAAACACCTTGGGGAAATTCATTGTTAGGAACAGTTAATAAATGCTAATGAAGCTTATGGTGGTATGGAAAGGTAGTCTCAGTGTGTTGGATATAGGGCTTACTGATTGATTTAACTTACATATATGCACTCACTCAAAATTAAAGTAGTTAAAGTAGTTAACTGGCTTATTTAAATTAGTTTCTATATTTGTGATATATTGCTTTTTGAGAGAAAAATTCTAAAATCTTCTGCTCTCTGCATTTATCATTTATTGTGATTGTTCCTTTTTTCTATTTCAGATTTATTTTGTGGCTAAATGATTTGATGCATAGAGATTTGCAATTCTTTTCTGATCTTGATGAATTGGCCCTTTATCATAGTTTCCCCAGTTCTTTATTTATTTTGTATATTTTTGATAAGTATTAATGCATCTGTGCTGAATACCATTTGATTAATATCTTCTTACTGTATATTCATTCTCTTACTTAAAATCTTCATGTGTATTTTATTAAATGTTCTCAAAAAGCTGTACACATCCAAACCAGTATAGACCTCCCAACCACACATACAAGATCCAAAATTCTTACCATGAATTACAAGTTCTAAATATGTCTCCTGGCTACTTCTTAGATGCTGATTCCCTCTGATTTCTTTCTTGCTATGTTCAGTCACTCATGGTGGCCCAAATGCTTATAGAACATGCCGGGAACGTTTACCCACAGGTCTTTCATTTGGCCATCTTTCCCGTTGTCCAGTGTTCCAACTCTTGCCTAATGCTCCCTGCCTATGTGACAAGCCATTGATGAGTTTCTCTACAATAAGGACTCTACAATTTCTCACTATACCTCTCTAAAATTCTGTTTTTCTAAAAGACATGTTGTTTGCTGCCCATTCATAACCAAGTTCTGTTAAGTAAAGGAATTTATTTTCTCACAATTCTCTAGGTTCTACGTCCAAAATCAAATTGCGATCAGAGTTGATTTCCCTAGAAAAGCTCCGAGGAAGAATGAATTCCTCTATCTTCAGCTGTAGGAGGTTACTAGAGTTGTTTGTGGTTCTTGGCATCTTACCTTAGCTGCATTATGCGGAGGCCCTTTTTTCAAAGTGAGCCCACTATGATTTCTGGTTAGATGTGAATTATGTGGGGACACTGCTTAAGATACTCAACACTTATTTATACTGAGTATTATGTATTTGTGTACTTCCTTATGTTGCTTCACTCTGCAGTCATATAGACTGAACTTTTCTGTGTCCCCTGGTATATGCTTACTGCTCTTCAGGTTATTATGTACATTTTTATTTTAAGGATGAAAAGTATAAACAACATATTTAAAATAATTCTGGAGATACATTTTTTTCATGATTACTCAAATTTTTAGAGCTATTTCTACACTTTATTTTGAGTTTTCTACTTAATTTTTTAACATTTAAAAATATTTAACATTTTAAAAATATTTATTTAGTCCTTCCAGCTTCCTCCCTCCCTCCCTCCCTCCCTGCTTCGTTCCCTCCCTCCCTCTCTCTCTCTCTCTCTCTCTCTCTCTCTCTCTCTCTCTTTCTTTCTTTCTTTCTTTCTTTCTTTCTTTCTTTCTTTCTTTCTTTCTTTCTTTCTTGTGTGTATAAGCACCATGTGTGTACAGTGTCTGTGGGAGCCAGAAGAGGGAATCAGATCACTTGGAACCAGAGTTACAAGCAATTGTGAGTCACCTAATGTGGATGCTGGAAACCAAACACAGGTATTCTTTGAAATAGCAAGTTTTCTTAACAGGTGATCCATTCCTTTAATTTTTATCCAACATTTTTAATGCTTGATTGTCATTCCTACTTCCATCTTATGCTAGAAGACTTAATTTTCTTCAACTTTCTTAGTTTTGAAGTGAAACACCACTCATCATAATTATTTCGTGTCTGTTTTTAGTCATCATAGATCTGTTTGCAGTCAGTCTAATGTTGACCAATAGTTCTTCTCTTTCTTTATAACACCATCTTCTATGTAAGTTCTGCATTGTGTTTAAACAGTTGAAATTGATACCTTCACAGTTTTTATTAATACAATTAATAGTAAAAATTCCATTCTCTGATATGGAAAACAGAGATTCTGAGGATGTATTTTTGAAAAACAAAGAAAAAATAAAACGTTTCTAGGTCAAAATCCAAGCCAAGATTCAAGTCCCTTTCTAAAAATGCTAAAATTAAAAATGTCTAAATTCAAATTATCACTAATAGACAAATAGTTAAGTTTAAAGAGAATAAATTTTATTCAATCGTTAGAAGGCACTTCAACATGGAAGATTTTCATACAGGAAGATCTCATGTCTCATGTCATAACAGAATAGTTTTATTTCATAGTACTACAGAGAGAACATATGTGGTATGTTTTACAAGAGTCATTCTGATTAAACGAATTATTGGTTTTATTTGTTTATTTGTGATTATTCTTTCATTTGGCCTTGACATCTTTTATCCTGCAAGAAATTTTTTAATGTAGCACTTTTGAGTGAGAGCTTATGAGAACTGATCCAAAAATATCTTAATGTTGCTCTTACTTTTGAGTGGTAATTTATTTGGCTCTAGAATTCCAAGTTGACAGTTACTTTCCTCAATTTTTCAAAGATAACATCTTGTTTTCTGGCATCTACGCTGATGGCATAAAGCTCAGCGGCGATCCATTTGTTCTTCCTGGAATTAATCTGAGTGTTTTTTCTCATTTCTCTTTGGTTCTCTCTGAGGATTTCTTTCTCATGGCAACATTAGAATTTCTTTGTACCTTATCTTGCTAAGGATTTTCACCAATTATATAGGAGATTCTTGTTTTTGTTTCCAATGCTAAAATCTCTTACATTCTGACTTCTTCAAATATAAGTTCCTCAATTCACTTCCTCTCTTCTTTAAATTCTTCCTAGATCTGCAGTTCTAGGAATCTGTGGGTCACAACCCCTTTGGGGGTCAAATGACCCTTTCACAGGGGTCACCTAAGACCATTGAAAACACAGATATTTACATTATAATTCATAACAGGAGCAAAATTACAGTTATGAAGTATCAACAAAAATAATTTTATGGTTGGAGGTTACCACAACATGAGGAGCTGTATTAAAGGGTCACAGCCTTAGGAATGTTGAGAACAATGTCCTAGATGTACATTGGATTTCCTTGATTTCCACTTCTCTTGCTTTTTACTACTTATTTCTCTCTACCATCCATGGCAGTGTCCTAAGTTCTTCTAGTATGAAGATCTTTCATGTTGTAATGTCTTTTAATCATATCTAATTTTGATTAATTGTTTTTGTTTAAACTTAAGTAATTCTTTCTTTCTTTGTGAAAATTTTATTTTGGACATTTTCAATTTTTCATTGCTTCCTAAAGTATAGTATTATCTTTGCTTTCATTTTAATCTTCTTTAACTTTTAAATATTTAACTCTTTTAGCTTTCTAAAGTTGATTTGAGTCTGGTGTTGGCATTCATTCTCCTGTTCTTTGTTTCTTATGACCTGACCTCTCTATGGGCAGTTTGATTTTTGTGTGATTGCAATAGCCTTAATTTTTAGAAAAAGAATATTTTTAAAACTCCCTGTGGGAACTACTCGGGGAATTTTCTACATGTTTCTAAAGAATCCTGAGGTTTTTAAATGATAGTTTGTTAATTTTCATATGGATATATGAGCTTAATAGCTCAGTGTTTGATTTTAGCTTTTCATTGGTGTCTTTGTTCATGCACAACAGCTTTAATGCAGTTAAGCTTCTTATACCAGTGAGAAATTCAGGAAGGACTCACCTGTTCAATAATGTGCCATTCGTGAAAAGGCTCTTTCCATAGAACTAACACTGAATTCCTTCTATCTCTCAGAACCTTGTATTTCCCAGCTGTGAACAAAACAGTGTTAGATCCCAACTTTTCCCTTGTCTCCATTTACGGAACAGATGAGATTTCTTTGACATTTGATTGTCCTCTTCCCCCATGTAAGAATTTGTTTTTGAAGAAGAGTTTGTAAGGATACAGAGGTGGTTTTCTCTGAGGTGTTTTGCCCTCTGAGGGAAAATGGGAAGGCTGTGCTGGGTAGATCAGATTCTGGGTGTCAGCTATGATGGGCTTTACTCCTGACACATGCCTTGGAGTCCAGTCTTCCTTCTCCTTACCTGTTGTCTGAGTTTTCTGTCCTACCCAGTTCCCGCAGTTGTTAAGTCCCAAAGAACTCACACAGAGGTCTACATTAATTGTAAACTGATTGGTCCATTAGCTCAGGCTTCTTATTAACTCTTATAACTTATATTAGCCCATTATTCTAATATATGTCAGCTGCATGGCTCGGTACCTTTTACAGCGAGGCAGTCACATCTTGCTTCTTCTGCGTCTGAGCCAGGACCGTGTCATCTTCCCAGAATTCTCCTGTTCTCCTTGACCTGCCTCTACATCCTGTCTTGTTGTTCTGCCTATACTTCCTGCTTGGCTACTGGCCAATCAGCATCTATTTAAAATATAATTGACAGAATACAGACCATGGCCCCATACTACTTCACCCTCTTTTAAAAACAAAAAACAAAAAACCAAGAACATCCATAATCCATTTTTTGGGAATGTGGGTGTAGTTTTCCAGATTACTTCCTGCTCGTTGGGGGCACTGATAATCTTATGGGGACCTAAAGAAAATTTAGAATTATGAACAAGTCCTGACTGCAGTATCCTGTGAGGCTTGATCATCTCAGGCAGCAGTTTTGAATCTGTTCTGGATGTAGAACTCTGACGTCTGGGCCATCTGTTCCTACTGGAGATTTCTCAGGTGGTCTTCCTTGATCAAACCTGATTTTTCTTAACTCAGAATGAATCCACAGCCTCTCATTTCCTATGGAAACAAAAGCAAAACCTCTTCTCCAAAGTAACATACCTTTTGCCTTCAATTTTGAAGTCAAGGTATTTTCAAAATACCTATCTTGGATTAATTCAGCAGCATTTATAAACAAATATCTTTTGGCAGCTGTTACTCCTTCCTCAGCATTCAAACAATTCTAAGAGAACATAATAACATACAGTATCCAGATTCTCTGTGTATTTTCATCTTTACGTGGCTTTATTTGAACCTCTATTTCTTTTATTTTTACTTTTAATTTTTGGCTTTTTGAGACAGGTTCTCTGTGTATATTTGACTGTCCTGGAATTCCCTCTGTAGACCAGGCTATCCTTGAAATCACAGAGATCCACCTGCCTCTGCCTCTCAAGTGTTGGGATTAAAGGTGTGTGTCACCACACCCAACTACTCTCTTTTTTTTAAAAGGACTTTATCCTTTTTCTTTTCTCTCTCAAGCCTGCATATATTTTAACACACTGTAAAACATTTAGAGGTTTTCTTGATCTTTGAATCTCTCTTTACTGTGTATCTCTCTCTTTTTCTGACCACATGAGTCTTTAATTTACTAAGCAATATGGGTAGGATTCAAGCCGTGGCTTTGACGGCTGAATCCAGGCCATTTCTTAGCTTTTTGAGATTCCAGCCTCATGGTGGAGTTCCAGCTGAAACCATGTTTATTGCCACAACTCAATGGCATTTCAAGGTCCCTGCCACATTTATAAAGCATGTGGTCAGCTTTTCATCAACACCATTTAAGTGTTTCGTGGCAGGACTTCTTAAAAGAGCTGCAAGGTTTTGCAGCTAAAGTTGAGTCAGGAAGCCTCTTTAAAATGAGAGTGTTTGCCTTTAGCAAGCAGAGCTCACCTGAGAAAATGCTGCTATCAATAAGATGTGCTTAAATCCATTCTTTTCCTTCTAGAATTACTTCTCAGGTTTTATGTGGATGCAGTTGTCCACCTGGGTGCCATTTTTGACTGAGGTTTGGCACCATTTGACCCACCTCTACTTTCTGTCTGGTTGTGCTGCCTATACTTCCTGCCTGGCTACTGGCCAATCAGCTCTTATTTAAAATATAATTGACAGAATACAGACCATGGTCCCACACCACTTACCTACCCATAGTCCATCAATGCCATTTGAAGAACCAGAAGGCATTCTTCTTAACCCAATCAAAGTGTATCAGGACATTAGTATGAAATAGTTAAAAGCCTTTCCCAATTGACAAAGAAAGCTTGACTCCTCCTCATCTGGAGGAGAACGGATCTGGAATGTTCTTTCTCTAATGTGCAAACAGTTCTCACACAATATCATCTTTTTACAAATAAGAACAGAAAGGGAACAAGGGGAACAGAGAGCATAACTCCTGAGAAATGAAGTTAGTATATTCTTCAGGCACCAACGTTTTGTGTATCAAGGTGATACTTAAGCTATTTGCTCCAAGGGCCCTAAAATTGATGATCTTCTTGGGATGCCAACTTGTAGCCCATTCCTTACCCTCAGTGGCTCTGATGTTTGGCCTTGATTATTTATTCTTGTATTAAATTTCCAATCACATATGACCAGAACATTTAGTAAGATGTGGATGTTTTCTTTAATAAAACTATCATGCTGCCATGGAGCCTGGCATCACAAATCATAGTGCTCCAGTAAACCCTGTGTAAGGACTATGTGATTGCAGGGAGGTTTTCGCAATAGTCTTTTTACCTTGGGCTCTGATGTAGAAACCATGTGTTAAGGGTGACAATGCAGCAAGGTGGAAGGTCGCTGGTTGCTGTGAAGCTCAACAGTTCCTTTACTTCTCTTCTTTTGGTGTCTCTTTCATGCCTCTTGTGTAATTATTGGTTGGATACTATGTCATTTCAGATCTTTTACTGTGTGGTTCTTTTGGAAGAGACAGAGTAAATGTGTGATCACCTCAGCTAGGAGGTAAAGAAAAAGTTCCACCCAAGTCTGTCTTGGCAAATCAATAGTGGAATCTTTGGTAGCACTACTTAAAAGTTGTGCAGCAATCCCTGGAGGTGCAATACTTGTGAACTACCAGCCATGGTGGGGTGGAGCTTTAGTAATAAAACTTTTTGAGACTCACCCATATACCTGTAAGCATTCCTAGGAGCCTCAGTGGTTTGGGATGCTAAGTGGGTAGAATTATTCTTTTGGTCTGTCATTGGTCCCCTATTTGAGGAGAATAGACATCTGTTTATATCTCTGCAGAAAAAAATTACGTGACAGCTTTGTATTGCTATCCTTCATCATTTGGTAGCATTGGCAACACACAATGGCCAAGGAATAAAGTCTAGGTTCCCATTAGTAGTTAAAGGGGTAAATGTGTGACATACATATGTTTGCATACAATAAAATGTTACTCAGTGATTAAGAAGAGTGAAATCCTGTTATTCTCAACAAAATTGGTAGGAGTCAGACATGACTATAGGTAAGGCAAGTTGAACCCAGAAAGGTGAGTAGGGTATATCATCTCTGACTTATACTGAGAGGCTGAGAGAAATTCATCCAATTGTACAGTAGTGATTGACAGAGGCTGGAAAGGCTACAGTGGGTGGATAAAGGAAGACCAAATTTGATCAATATGTACTCTATGCATGTATAGAGACTTTACATTGAATCTAACAGGCACCCTTCATATGTCCTAGACAAAAGTGAAAGATAAAAAAGAGACACAACTCACAAACTGTCCATCTAAGGAAGACAGGAGGCATTTTCTTGCAGCTGTGTTCTCCGGTGTTGAGCCCTCAGTGCTAGGGACTTCAGAGTGCTGGAGTTATATCAGTGTGAAGGTTGCACTGGGACCATTAGGCAGTCACTGAACATAGACATTGTACAGTTTTTCTTCCTTTGCCTTCCTGATTACTTTAAAAAAAGCACCAAGATGTAATTAAGTTAGAATAACACAAAATTAAAGTATACACTCTATTAATGGGGACTAGGTTGCAATGCAAATTTTATAACTAATTTAAAAAGAATGCTATTTCAAAAACTGTTTGTACCCCCACCCCCCGCCCTTGACTCAGACTAGGGAAAACTAGTGCTTTAATTACAAACTAGACAAATACAGTCTGTGTAGTCCTGCTTAGTGGGTTCAGATATAATGAGCTTTCAGAAGGCAATGAGAAGGAAAATGATCATTTTTTTGTGGGTTTGCTTTCTGGCACATTGCTTGCATTTGTTTGGTATACTTTTCTATTAAGATGTGAAATTACTGTTTCATGTGTAAGGCTGAAAAACAGCCGGTCTCAATGTAGAATACTTCTAGCCCTGGGCTGCCTGGTCTGCATCTTCAAAATGAGTAGTCCCAATCACAGCAAAGCCCAAGCACTCCAGTTCTTCCTCTGTACTGAGTGGCGAAGACTTCTCTCTTGTCAACAGCAGTGTATTTCCTGTTGATCTGGCAATATGGTTTGTCCATCTCCATACATACTGTGACATTCTCCACTCTGACCTCCTTTTATAATGTATCTTGTTCAAATCCCTGGGCATTTTTAATTCCCCATGAACCAAACACAGGACAAGGACACCTAGGGAAGGATAGTGGAGCAAAGGGAATGTTTCCATCTGTCACCAGGGTGGCTGACTATGGGATTCCTGTCAACCAGCAGCTCTTAGGCCAGTTCACTGGTGTGCTAACTCTCTTCCCTTCTTGACTTCATGTTCTAAGAAGCCGGAAACCAGTATTGCAGCTTCAGATCCCAGTACAAGATCCCACATAGAAATCATTCAAAAGACATTTGCCAAAATAACAAATGCCCCCCCCCCTTTTTTTTCCCTTCAGAGTGAAGTCTGGGTTCTTCTGTACAACATTCAAGAAACTTCAAAATCTGGCTTTAACCTTTTGTATTCTCTTTATTTCCTCCTGTTTCCTGACAATTGCCTAGCAACCGCATTGAAGCTATCATAATGTCCAAAGCAGACATGGGCTCTTATTTGCTGTACTCTTGCTCAGGGCGCTAAAGGTAAATCTTTCAGCTGCATTTCTACTGTCATCTCTGGGACACCCTCCCCTAGCCGAGCAGCTGCTGGGGAATGAATTTAATAACAAACACTTATGGATTGGCTGCTCTGCTCCCAGCAGAGCACAATGGTGCACGAAGAGTGCTTTTAGTGGGGGAGGACATGACGCGGGAACAAAGGAAGGAGGGCACACCACAGTAGCCTGAGGGCAGCCAAGCTGGCCTCAGAAACCCTGCCTATGGGATTTCTCAAGAAGAGAGGGTGAGCTTGTGGGATAGAGAATCAATAGATCGAAAAGCTAACTGCTTCATCCAACCAGGACTACCTACCCAGTCCTTGTTCCTTTCTGTGATTTCACTGGGCCTCAACAGCAGCAGCTCTTGTGTGATCCCTGTGTCGCCCTCTCTCTCTCTCTCTCTCTCTCTCTCTCTCTCTCTCTCTCTCTCTCTCTCTCTCTCTCTCTGACCTCTGTGTAAGGCTGCTACTCCAACTTTATGGCTGCTGTGAGCCCCTCCTCTGAACCTGCTGGGGCAATTTCTCCCTGATGTTAAAGAATTAGCTGAGAAGGCCCCTTCTAGGAAGCTATGTTGATGACATTCCACCTTGTTCACGTGTCTATTACAATTATCTATCTATAAGCCAAAATTTCTCCTTTATCCAACAGCCAGATGACAATTTCATTGAAAATGCCTGTGCTGTAGAACCAGCCTTTAAGAGTGACATTGAGGTTTGCTAGCTTCTCCAGATAATGTCATACATACTGAAAATCTTTTCTCTGGATTCTTGGTTTCCTAAGACTAGAGAATCTTTCCTAATCATCACGAGTTTGTTGAATGATTTATATTTAGGAGACAGACAATTCCTGACAATCAACTGAATTTAAAAAGAGCTTCAAGGGGGTACCAGACAAGGTTGTCCGACTGCCCTGTCTGCCCTCTGTGGTCTCTTCAACTCCCAGCCCAAATTTATCTGGTTTTACCTGTCATTTCCTGCCTTTCCAGCTGTATTTGTATTCTGTGTTTATCCTGCCTTAGTCTAGACCATCCTTGAAATTTATCTCTTGTATCTGTGAAATTATAACAAGGGGTTTATTTATTTCTTAAGTTTGTTGTCTTTTGGCAGTCTTCTGCATCCAGGATATAAGCAATATCAGCACAGAGATTCTTATCAAGTTTGTTAATTGACAGAATTATATTTCTGTTACTCAGAATGGTGCCTGGCACTTGACAAATGCTCAGTTAATATGTAGTGAATAAATGAATGAATTTTCTGATATAAGTGTATTTTGTTCACTTTGTACTCTTGTATTTAATTTATGCATTGGTGCTCTCTCCCATGTTTACACATTTCAACCAAATATTTTCCTATCACAATATTATCCACTCACCAGCTGCCTTTGCTAGATGCCCCAGCTATCAGTATCCTGCTGGACTACTGTTTCAGACATACTTAGAGCTAGTTATTTTTCATAGCCTCAAAATACCATTGATCATTCCTAATCTCCGAGTAATTAGGGAAGTATTGCTTGTTTTAAGATCATTTTGATGGAAGCCCAGTTCTTAGCCCTGTCTGATTTATTGTGATGTTGGGCAAGGAAACCTGTACTTCTTGCCTGGAAAACACGGAGCTCCTGGGAAATCAAGATGGCATGAATTGAAGTCATTGCCACAGATGGCCCTCATCACCACATCTTCCTAAATGGTTGTCATTTGAGTAGCCAGTTGGGGGACAGTTGCTGGCTTCAGAGGTTTTCTGGCTTATTAACAAGCTACTTGGCTGAATCTTTTTACCTTGAGGTCACTAGTTTGCAAATAGCCCAGATTCCTGGTGATAAAAAGTGCTTCTGTTTGACAGATGGGCCATAGCATGTCTGATAAATGATGTGTTTTCAGGACAGGGCCTAGTGAAGGATTGCTTCTTGTTCTTATGTGAAAAAGACTCTTGCTGGCCTGCCCTTTCCTTTTCTGTGGGCATGATCTCAGAGGTGGGTGGTAGAAGTCAGCCATTTTTGAGAGGTGGCCTGACAGTAAAGATAGGAAGATCTAGGAGGTCTGTGCAAGATGGAGCTCTTAAGAACATAAGAAAGCCAGGGTGGGAGGTGGGCGGGAGCATCAGAAGGATGATAAAGAGGAGTAGACACTAGATTGGCCTTCATAGCTCTATACATTTGAGTTGTTTCAGACTGCTAGCAGATTCTCGGGTTAGTTAAGAAACTAAATTTCAGACGCTATTTTCATAATCTTTAAAAGCAGATACAATAGTCTTCACTGTCAGTACTGATGTTCAACGATGCCATTGGCATATGAACTGTCAGTAGAGAAACTAGATTGCCCACTGGTTGAACTCTTCCATCTTGTTCAAGGATGACTTTCCCTTGTTTATCCTAAACTTTACTTTAAAAAGCAAATCAGTTCTGCCCTCCTTGACTTGGACAGAATAAAGAGTTCTGAACTAGAGGTCATCGCTTGCCTAGCTGATGGTCATCATGAAGTCTCCACGTACAGATGTCATCTGACTTATTTGCTCCAGATGTTGTGTGCTCAACCTCGAACAGTTGCCTGGACACATGCAACTGGTGTGTGAAAGAAGTTGATTGTCTTCCATGTCCTTTGGAGTGTGGCTTTCCCCATCTGTACTAGGATGCATGTTAGGTAGGAATCTAGAAGCAGACAGGGAAAGTCAACCATCCCTGGGTCAAATGTTAGGGTAGACTATACTACAGTGTTCCACTGAAGTCATTCTCTTCCCAGAAGACCTAGTAAACATAAGAGACTCTCTGCAGTCACATTCAATTCAATTCATTCAATCATTTGATAAATATTAAATATCGTCTAGTATCTGTTAGTTAACATTTTTCTGTTGGGGCATGAGGAGCCAGTATGAGATAGTCAAGATTGCTGCATGTGTATAGAAATATTAGAAAACTACCAAAGGATTGTCTTGGCCCAGTTGTGCATATGTTACATGAAATAGAATCCTTATTGGGAGGGTTATACTCAGCACTAATGACTTTAAAACTTTTTTAAAAATAATGATTTTATTAACTTCTTTTTCTGACAATTTCATAAATGTATTTAATGTTTTCTGATTACACTCACCACCACCTTCTCCTCTTTTCTGATTACCCCTGTCAGCTTCCATAATTCTAAGGAATTTCTTCTACAAAAACATGTAGGTTGCACAGAGTTCACTTGCAAGAATATTTTTATGACACCTATATTAATAAGAAAGTAAGGAACTAACTAATCATATATGAGCAAGAAAAATTTAAACTAATTTGCAGCTTATCTTTTGACAGGTATATTATGGTTATCATTGTGTACTATGATCCCAGTATCATAAAAAAATGATGTTTTTGGGGGACTGGCTAGATGATTCAGAAGGTAGGAGTGCTTGTTTCACAAGCATACAGACTTCAAATCAAACCCTCCGCACCTATGTGCAAAGCCCACTATGGCTGCCTGAGTCTGTAATCCTAGCAGTAAGGGAATGGGGTGGGGCAATGACAGAAAAGTGCTGGGGCTTGCTGGCTCAGCCTGGCTTCAGATTTATCAGAGACTTTGCCCCCACCGTAGACTAAAGTTCAGAGTGATAAAGCAGGACACCAGACAACCTCCCATAGACTCTCCATGTGTTCAGGGATGTATTCTCTCTCACACACATGCATATAGACCACACATATAGAGAAAATTTAAGCAAATGATGGAACTTCATAGATAAATTTCAAAAGGAAAGTTATATTAAGACACATGATCCCAAGTCTTCTTTCTAAAACTGAAATAAAGGTGACCTTGCAGGGTCATTGTGAATTTTAAATGAAGTAATGTATATTAAAGTGACTGCAGCAAATAGGACCTGGTCCAGAATTAGAAGTTAATAATGCAATGTTTTTCTATATTATATTTTAATGTGTCTGTAATTAATATGTATTACTTCATCAGTCAGAAGACGTCCAATCAATGTTATAAAAAGAAAGGGGGTAGGAATGCGCAGGCTAGCTCTTTGACCAGCAATACATCAAGTGCCAGCACTGCATCTGTATGTCTTCTCCACCACTGGATAACAAATATTAGCTTAACTGCAAAGTAATGGCCATGGCAGAATGCAGCGTGGTAATAACTTTCATTTTTCTTCAGAAGGGTCTTCAGAAGGGATGTATGCATAAATCAGGAAGTCCTCATGTCCCAGAAAGATTAGAATTAGAGGGCAGAATTCCACTAGTCTGTGAACTGTCAGACCTGCTCAGGGAAAACCTCTGTCACACGTAGTGGTGATTTCCCAACAGAGAGGAGGTCGTCTAGCTGGTAGATGGAGCTCACTGCTATATCAGCTTGTAGAAGATTTCCTACATGGAGTGAATGGTGGCCTGATCTCCTTCTATCCTCCTAGGTTGGGAGTCTATGAGACACAGAAGAGATTTCTCCCTCTTCATGTCTTCCTAGGAACTGCCACAAACCAACTGTTCCTTCCCAAATTTCTAATTAGATGCTTAGTTTTGCCCCTTGGTTTTTTTTTTCAGGCCTACCCCCAGAGGCATGATGATCTCACAGGGATCCAGAACTTTGCAACTGGAAGGGTTCTGTGGCTCTGTTTCTTTCTAGGGTTCGCTGGCTGCATTGGTCCATGAGGGTGGAGGGAGAAGAAGCAAGATCAGGGTTCACAACAGTTGTGGGTATGACAAAGACAGCCCTCTGGGGCACAGACTTCAGTAAATCAGGTCAATTCATTCCAGAGTATAAGGGATATTTAGGAATGGGGCTCCTGAGGACAAACCCTAATTTACTTTAAGTGGCCCTGCCCTATCATAGGGCTCCTAACTCAAGATTTAGTAATCATATGTGCAGCCAGAGAGGCTTCTAGCAGGAATCTGTGCCAAACTTTTAGTTAAGGTCAGTTCTCAGGGCACAGGGACTTTTTCCAGATCATGGCAGGTAGAAAGCAGGAAGTTTGACTGGGGAGGTAGGGAGTTTCCATGTCGTTGAACTTTTGGAAAAAGTTGCCAGGCCATGATAGACTGCAACCTCTGGTCAGCCAGCAAGGCCTTCCAGCAGGTTCTTCACAGGTCTTGATGGAAACAGAAAGAAATAGCCTTGACTTCACAGTGGGATGCTCTACACTAACACTTGACTATTTATCTCAGAGAATAGCTACCTTAGAAAATTTTACAAACTCTTTCAACGTGCTTTGTTATCAGTAAATAGAAATGAATGATCACCGATTATGTTCATGGTAGGAGAATGAAATGGAGACCAACTAAGAAACATGTCTACCATATTCATAAATGATCACTTTTTCTTTTAGCTAGTCCATGTTCTCTTTATTCTTCATGCTTGTCCACAAGAATCTTTAAGTTTTTCTTGTGTTTTACTCATCTAGCCTACTTTCTTACAGAAAAACTTATTTTTAATTTATTGGTACTTTAAATTTTGTAAATGTCCTTATGCCTTCTTAGTTAGATTTTATCCAAACACAAAGCAAGTTTGTGAAGAGTATAGGGTTGAAAGGGAAAGAGAAAGAAAAAAAAGAAGAAAAACCCTGCTTCCTATTATAAACCTCTGTAGAACTCCTTGCCTTCAGATCCCACCACAGTTCATTTTCTACTATATTCTTGGCTACTTCAGATATTCCAGGTTATAGACTCAAATCTACATCTCCAAAGCTAATATACACAAACAAGAGAT
Source organism: Ondatra zibethicus (assembly GCA_004026605.1). Classification (NCBI taxonomy): domain Eukaryota; kingdom Metazoa; phylum Chordata; class Mammalia; order Rodentia; family Cricetidae; genus Ondatra; species Ondatra zibethicus. The sequence continues at coordinate 27,874 of PVIU01012776.1, read as the reverse complement.
AACCCGCTCTCTTTGTCTTTCTGGGTTTGAGTTACCTCACTTAAAGTAATATTTTCAAGTTCCATTTATTTACCTGTAAGTTTTATATTTTGGAGGCCCTGGACACATGTAAATATGAACACTGATAAACAGACTCAGAGGAGATCATGAAGTTTGGAGAGAGAATGGGGCCCTTTCTAAAGGAAATGGAGAGGAAGGAGGAGCAATGGGAGACCTGTAGATGAAATCACACATGTAATTCTCAAAAAGATTCAAAATATTTTTAAAAGAAAGATGAAAGCAAATATGAAAGCAAGCATGACTCTTGGAAGCTGTAGAGTTAGTTGAACCATGTGCTTTTGGAAGCCAAGAATGAGGAGTAAGAGACTTTCTTTGAAGATGGTAATAGGAAAAAGTGAAACCTGGGCTAACTCTGTATTTCAGGGGCTTAGTGTTCTCCTTATTTGACCCATTTTCCCTAAATTAGGATGAGGAAAATATGACACAAAATCTACTCATAAATTTCTGCTTTGAAAACAAAAAATAATGTACTGTTTTTATATGTTATATTTGGGGAAATAGTTAAGAACTAAATTTGTTGATCTTTGGATGTCAGGCTGAGAGCAAATGGCCTTTCTCTGTGCTGGCCTGCTCAATTATTATGGCTGGTGGAGCGTATTCTTGTAGGAAACCAATAGGAGCTGGCCAGATGCATTGGCAAAGAGTGGCTGGAAGGCTTCTCTATTAAAATAAATCATAGTGATTGAGACATCCTAGGGACTGAAGTCTTGATGGAAGCAGAAAGGAACATGCCAGTTTGTTGTGACAGGCTGGTGTCTTATTGTGGGGAGCACAAAAATGAAAACCCCTCCTTATGCCCTACCCCCCAGAGTTTCAGAAAAGACAGGAAATATGTCCTCACCATCACCAGGAAGGCTGAGCCATGGGCAAAGTATTATGCACTGGGCATTGGACCAGGCAGCAATTTGATTATGATTTGGCAGGCACCGGGGCTCGAAAGTAATTTTGATCCTGCCCCAATCACAAGTGAGTATGAAAGCTGGAGTGGCAACAATTCCAACCCCTTCATTTTGTAGATGGACCAGACACATGGGCACATAGGAAGAGCTGTGTTCAGTTGAAATTTCTAGCTGTTCATTTGCTGGTCATGTGGCCTTGGGCACTGGCCCTCAGTGGCGCTGGGCCCTAATCTGCTCATGAGTAACATAATCATAGCACTTTCTCCTTCACAGAACTGAGGAGCCTTGACCTCCTGATGTAAAATCCTAAGCGAGCCATCTGGCACAGAGGGCCCATGGCATATAGCATGGTGAGAGCAACATGTGCCCAGAGACACATAGCTGGGAAATGGCATACATATCACAGTAATTTGTAACTCTGGTTACTGAGCATCTAATACCCACTTCTGGCTTCCGTAGGTACCAGGTATCTATCTATCTATCTATCTATCTATCTATCTATCTATCTATCTATCTATCTATCTATCTATCTATCCATCCTAAAGAGTGGATTAAGGACTGGACAAAGTGCCTTCTATGTTGTATACTCTATCAGTCCATGTCCCAATTAATGTTTTGCAAATGAGAATCAGGTGGTTCAGAGTAGTGAATGCACTAGGGGAACTATGAAAGACTTGCTTTTGTTTTTTGCACGGGACAAAAATCTTAGTGCTAAATTTGTTAATCTGTCAGCTAGGCATAATACAATGGGAAAATAATCAACTGGAGGTGTGGACACCTGTGTTTAGGCTAAGCTATTTATTATAAGGAACAACATCTACGGTCAGTGCTCCTTTATGTTGGTAGATGCTAGCTAATGTTTCTTGATATACACTGACAACTTTCATCTTGTCATGTGAGAAGTGATAAACTTTCTACAGCAATTATTTCTTCTAGTTGTTAACACAATTGTAAGTTACTCTCTCTTGAGGTGGGGCAATGTCCACAAAGCCTTGACCATGCTATTAAGATATGCTTGAGCTTTGAGTGCAGGTAGTTCATATAGTTGGATTGAATGCACTGTCTGCTTCATGTTCTCTGGCATGTTGGTGGTTCCCTAATAACTTTGCTTTGAAAATGTTGGACAATAAGTTCAACAGAAGAAAGAGGAACAAAGTGTAATACAGTCAACTATGCCAACTGAGGGCGTATGGTGTATAAGTAGTCACTGATGCAGAGTATAGCAGATTTGCTCTTATCTGTTGAGGAACTTGATATAGATAAGCATCCATTAACTGAGGTGTTTGTTGTACTGATTTTTAATACAAATTGAAGTATTCACTTTTATCTTTGTAATAAAGAATATTCACAGGATGCACATCACATAAGTCATTTGTGTTCTGCAGGGCAATGCTAGAAGTCAAGACTGGACTCTTTGGATAAAACATCCATTTCTCAAATATTCTGTCACTGTTATTTCTCTTAGAATTAGAAGGTCGTTAGAAGGGAATTATAAGGGCAAGCCAAATGTGATTTATGATCATTCCCAGCTTCTGTATTTTCTGGAGCGTGGATTTGAAAATATACAGCACAAGCTTCAGAGCTCGGCTCCATTTCATCTGTGTACAGTATCATCCCCTTTCTATTCTTGGCAGGAAGGCTGGAGATGCTGCTGCAAACAGCCAAGTGAACTCTCCAGAGATGGGATTTGGCAAGAGCATCTGAGACCATGAGCTGGAAGATCATTAGCCAGGAGGAAGCTAGGCTAAGAGACCTGCAGCTGTCAGAAATGCATGATGCAGAAGCAAGGGGCTGGGCAGTGCCACCTCACTGGACCCAGGATTCTTGGGGTTGATTCCAGAGAGTCACAAAGAGAAGAGGGAAGGTGTGGAAAGCCACAGCTCATGTTGCCAAGGCAAAGGTATAACTACTTCTACTAATTAGAATCTACTAATACCAAAGATTTTAAATTTGATCTTGGCTGGGAAGGTTGAATGAAGAATATGATTTGAATTAGACCTGGTAGTACCTTCAAAAGATTTTACAGTATCAAGACATAATTGCAAAAGGAGTATCAGGATGCATACATATAGTTATCCCAAACTCAGGGCTCCATATCCTATCAAAGTGACAGTGTTTGTGTGGCTGTTTAGAGTCTCATTAATTCTTATCTGTACATGGATACCCTGTGATCTCCAGATTTTTGTGACCATAAGTTAACTACTTGCCATATTAGCATGTATGCTGAAAACATATTAATTAATTATGTTTTCATATTTAAAAAGACTCTCCAACAATCCAATTACATCTGCTTTAGTAAGCAAATGTAACAATCAAGTGATAAACTAGAGGAAAGAAAACAAACATGTCTTGGTCTGTCTCTTTGCTCTCCCCTATTTCAAATGTGTCTGTTAATGGAAAGGGTAGATTTTTCCATTCACTCAGGGAGTGAGTTTATGATAGATGTAAAGGAATAGAGTCATATTTATATTCAGTAAGGTGGGACCAAAGCATGATGTGATAACAAAAGCGTCAGTGGGCAGGCAGTATCTTGGAGCAACAGGTTCTTCACTATAGGATGTGGGTGCACAGTGAGCCTCTTTTTGACACACTGCTTGAATGATAGGGGCTGAAGTGTGTCTCCTACAAAATATGTTTGAGAAAGCATTGTGAGTGGGAGCCTTTGGGTGGTAATGAAGTTAGAATAGGGTTTGACTTGTGAAACATCTGTGTTAGTATTTGTATCTTTATAAAGACTCAATGAACTTTCCACAGCTTTTCAATATGAGGGTATGAGGACATGCATGAAAAGCTAAGATAGGGAGAATTTGTCAAAATTTTGTCGTGCTAGCCCCAGATCTTAGTCTTGGGCTTGAAAACTCAGAATTGCTTTCTGTTGGTTAAGTCACCCAAACAATTATTATTTTGTTATGGAAGCCTGAACTGGTCTATAAGACACATCAATCTTGTAGCAGTGGACAAAAAGGAAGGCTGACCCTTTCACATGCGAGCAGCTCCTCAGATGTTATCTCCGGTCACTTCTGCTTGTGTTCTCCTTACTTTCAAAGTCACATGGCCAAGCCTGAGGTCAGAGTGCTGGGGATTCTCATCTTCTCTCAGGACCAAAATTTTGTATGCTGCTTGCATCCAACCAAGGTATGATATCTGTATTTTATTAGGCAAGCAGAGCGGGTCTGTCTGATTAGCTAGCCAATGAGACCACAACTCTAAATGATATCCTCTGGTAGAGAGAGATCAATAGTTAATTTTTGATCTACATTTTTTTCTATTCTTAACATTTTTTTAAACTCTAAAGAGGAAGAAAAAAATGCTGTATGCTGATCTTAGCATCAGAAGTGGTTTTTTTTTTTTTTTTTCTCCTGAGCAGAAAAGTAGAGAATGAGGATGAGGGAAGAAAAACAGAACATTCCTTGGTTCCGTGCTTATATTTCAATTCAATCCCCAGCCTTATTGTTTTCTCTTAGAAAAATCCCTGTAAGACAGTGCTACTATTTCAATTTATAAGACGGAAAATTGAGGCTTCATGATTTTCTATGAGCCACTGAATCCAAGTCCACCTACGGCTATCTAAGGTTTCCTTGCACAATGCTTATATGTTAATTCTAGAAGAAAAATAAAGTCATAGCAAAATGGAAAAGGCATGCTCTTCTCCTGGAGGGCTTGATGGTAGAACTCAAGTTACTCTATGGAGAAATGAGTCCTACATTGTAACTTCTTTAGCCTTTCAGTGTGCATGCATCCGATTACTTATGAATATTTGTCCTTATTTACCCAAATGATATTTATTGAGCACTACATACAGCCATTCCAGTAAATTCTTAGAATGCAGGTGTTGATGGGATGTGCAGATCCCTGTTATGTCCTTAGATACACTCAATGAAGACAGCTGTTCAGCTATGATGACAATTACAATGAATGCCACCAAAACAAAGTACAGGCATATGAGAGCTAGTCCTCATATGGACTAGCTCAAGCATCCTCAAGGAAAGAGGATGCTTAATTTTGAGGTCTGCTGGTGAATCATTGAGCAATGACTAATATCTGTGAATGTCCTCTCTTGTAGACCAGTCAGAGCTCTCAGGAAAGAAGATACTTAAATTTGAGGTCTGCCGGTGAATCACTGAGTAATGACTGATGTCCATGACTGGACCACTCTCCCCTTGAAGCCTCCTTTTAGTCATCCCATTTCTCAAAGAAGTCACACTTGAGGAGCTGAATACTGGAATAGGCTGGTGAGTCTGAAGGCTCCCTTTGAGCCTTAGCAGCTCTTATAGTAGATCAAGTTGGCGGCGTTGGCTGCCTTAACAGAATATCTCTTTAAAACTCAAATTTGAAGTTAATCCTCAATTCATATGTTTATACCACATAAACATAGGGTATTTGGAAAGTAACTTGGATTAGATAAACACCTGAAGATGATGCCCTCCCTACTGGAACTCGTGACTTTCTGAAAAGAGAGACTTGAACTAACAGGTGCCTGCTCTGTCTCACCATGTGACACTTTCTTATATGTTATACTATAGCAAGAAGGTCCTTACCAGATTCTGGGCAAATGTTAAAGCTACATTCTTGGACTTCCCAGCCTTCAGAACCATGAACCTAAAATATGTATAAATTACTCTGTTCAACAGAAAATAGATTAAGATAATCAGCAAGACCTTGATTTTCAGGTTGAATGATGAGCTGTTTCCATTCTAAAATTCTCAGTGTGAATCTCTTTATTCAGAGACATTGGGGCTTGTAGAAATAGTATGAGAGGCAACAACAATTATTCAAGTTAAAGGAGGACTGCAAATTTTCCTTACGTAATTCTAGGCTTTCATTTTTATACTTTCCAACTTCAGTGTGCCCAGTTAGACAATACTTCAAGTCTCAAATTGCCAATTGCATCCTCCCAGCAGCCTCTGCCATTCTTTCAGGTGGTTTGAAATAAGTTCAAGGCCCTGTATAGCATCTAATAATTTCTGCTGCAGCAGTGTCTCTAACACTAGTATCACCAAAATTAACCAGGAGTTTTAAAACAAATGTTAATCTCAGACCCTACCTCCATCAATTTTGGCACTTTCAGTCCAGTGTAGGCATTGTGAATTATCAAGTCTAAAGACCTGAAGCAATTATTTTTAAAATATGATATTCTTATTAATTTAATACATGCATGCACTATATTTTGAACATGTATTTCCCTTCTTTCAACTCCTCCACAATCCAGGCTTCCCCCATCTTAACTTCATGCCTTCTTTTTAAATAATATGCCAACTCCAATTTGTGAAGTCCCTATAGTCATGGGTGTGGGGCCTTTAATTGGAGTATGGTCCACCCACCAGGGGCCACACACTTAAGGAAAACTGACTCTCCCCACACCCAGCAGTCAGTAGCTCCTCAGTTCTTTACAGTACTAGAATGTTGACTTGCTTGATCAAGTGCAGGTCTTGTTCAGGCAAACAGCGATGCTATAAGTTCATGGGTGAAACAGTCTTTTCATGTCCTTCTGACTTCTGCCTCTTCTTCCACAATGGTCCCTAAGCCTTAGCATAAGGGAATATGTAATACATATGTCCCATTTACAGCTGAGAACTTCACAGACACTTATTCTCTCTACTTTGACCAGTTGAAAGTTCCCCTGAAAAACTGTCCACTGCACAAAGAAAAGTCCCTTTTGAGGTCTGAGAGCAGAACTATTTTATGGGTATAATGATATGAAATCAGAGGGTAGCTTGATATTCCTAAGTACTTCTAAAATTTGAATTCACTGCTCTACTATAGCACACCTCATCTACCTGCAAGTTCTCACTTACTCATAGCCCTCATGAGACCTCAAGTCCCCCAAATGTTACCATTCATCTGCCATACTTATCTTAGATTCATTAACATTGGTACATAGAAATAAGCAACTGCCCCCCCCCCAAAAAAAAAAAACAAAAAACAAAACTATTTGTTGAAAGGATGAGAAACTTTGAAAGGGCCACATTATTTTGCTGTCTCAATAAAGTGATCTTGGAATTTTCACATTGAAGTTATTGATATTGTTTTTGAGGTTCCCTCCTTCAATGGAAAGATAAGAATATCTTTCAATAGCTCCTGAGTTTTCAGCCTAGCTTGATTAATCCGAGGACCCCAAAAAAGTTTCTTTGTAGGTAGCTGCTTTCTTTTTCCTAACTTAATTCCATTCTTTTTATTTAAACCTACAGAGATAAGCAGTTCATATACACAGAGCTGAAAGCTGTAGGCAAGTCCTCAATGGAAGATGCTATGCAGATCACACAACAGAGGGTCTGAGATGGAAATATTGTGCTTCTGTCCTGGGCCTTCAGCACATAAAAGTTACCTAGCAGTTCTTTGAAACCTTAAAATATTCAACAAACTTTTCCAGAAACAGTGCTATATTGGGATCAGCAGAAGTGTACTGCTCCCCCTTGCTTTTCTGCTGTTCATTTGCTGAAAGACATTAACCATGACTTATTTCTTCAGCGCCTCATCTGCAAATGGCCACATCCTTTCTCCTTGTGGAGCAGGGCTCTTGTGGGAGTTACAGGAAGTAGCCAAACAGGTGTTTAGTAAATGCTACTTCCCTCGAACAAGGTATGTGCATCAACATTTTTGTGTAAAGAAAGCTCCAGATAAGATGAATCTGAATGTCTTAGACTCTGGCTTCTGAAGAAGTCATTGTCTTCATGCAGTAGAAGCAGCTGTGGTTTTCTGAATAGCTTGAAAACTTGGCCAAAGGAAGTCACTGTGGGGCAGCTGGGATGAGAAAGCCATGAATAAACAAAAATGTGAATAAGCTATTTAGTGGTGAGGGCCTTTTGACAGTAGAGTATCTGGGCTTACTTGTTAGCTTCCCAGAGGTCCTGTTTCCCATTACACTCTTTGTAGGCCAACTGGAATAACCAGGTCTCTGGATTACAGCAAAGAGTGTTTTCAACATTTAATTGACTTAGATGAATATGGTGGTTTGGGGACCACTGGCACAGGGTGAACAGTGTAAATTCAGATTGTTTAGATTATCCTTTCATTCTCCAATCAAACTACGGGGTGGGTGAGCTAACAACAAAAACTTATCCTGGCCAGTCAGATAACTAATACAGACTGAACCGTGCCTTTAATTCCATCTCTCAGATCATGTTATGTTCCTTTTTGGGGCCTGGATATTAGGGAAAAAATGTTAGCAAAAGAGACTATGCTTCCAGGGAACTGTCAGAAGCAAGTCGGCGATAACAAGTACTCTTAATTATCTTTAGTTGTTTCCTACCTGGCATTATATTTACATCAAACTGGTCACAAAACATTCATTTGCTTGTGATATTGGATATTCATTGCTTCCAGGACTTGCGTGATTCTCAGTGTGCTGGAGAAAACCTCTTGTTCTCATAAGTATTTTTTCCAACTTGCTTATTGACACAAGTAGTAAACTTGTATAGATTAGTTCAAATGGCTTCTGCTGGTTTTAGTTAAAGCAGAGGCTTTCAACTTGTGGGCCACGAACCCTTTGAGGGTCACATGACCGTTTCACAGGGCCTTCATATCAAATAGCATGTATATATGATTTTATAAATAATTATGATTCATAAAAGTAGCAAAATTATGGTTAAGAAGTGGCAATGAAATACTTTTATGTTTGGGGATTCACTATAGCATGAGGTACTGTATTAAAGAGTCACAGCATTAGGGAAGTTGAGAACCACTTAGTTCCAGGAAAGTCCTTGGGAGGACTGAAAGTGAGATCAGATTGTTACTTTATTATAGAGTCACACTTCAGTTCAGTTACATCTTCAGCTAAGACTGCTCTGCCTTTTTCTGGATTATGACATATAACATTTCTGGATTATAAGAGCGATGGCTTTGACTAATCTCTGTAGGACTTCTGTGTTTATAGCTGCAAGCACAGGCTGTTGTCTTTTCTTGCCTTTTCATAACCTACACCTACTCTGAAAATAGATCCTTCATATGACTCTCCAATGGCTCTTCATTTTTGTCTCTGCTGTCTGCTTCTTGTTGAAACATATTTATAGAGACTTATTGTAAGACATGAAGGAGTTGATTTGGATAATAGTTTAAGTACATAACTAGCATGAAGTAAATCTGCCAAAATATTAACTGTTATATGATTGCTATTCAATTAAATTAGTGCTACATTTAAATTAAATAGCATTGCTACTATTAATATGATTACCATTATAGACTGAAGGGAGTGTAATGGGCTTTGTCAGCTGCCAAGCAGTATGCACAGAAGGGTTCAGTGACACAATGAAAAAGTGTTGTAATATCTGGAACATTGCCTGATGATGGTAAAGGAAAAGAGAGAGAAAGGGTGGTGAAAAATAGTGGGAAGGAAACCTTGTCATGGAAAACAGAGTTGATGAATCAAGCAGTAGGGTGTGAGAATTTACTCTTTAAACAAGTTACATATGAGAGAGCAGGGTTCCAGAACTAGATATTTTGTAGATGTGCTCTGAAGGAAGAACTAATATATGCTATACACTAAAGGAAAATAAATCCAATTATGACATGAGGTTGGTAAAACTAATGCATAAATGGATAATGTAATAAAGATTTTATTGAGCTACCTGATAGTTTAAAGAAAGGAAGACTGAGTAAAAATTTTTAGAAGAATGTAAGGATGGTTTAATATCAGAAAAACTTCATACCCACTATTTCCTCTTGATTATCTTTTATTATTATTTTAAGAAATTACTGTCCTTGTTTCATGTAATTATTACAAACACACATACACCCACACAGTGCAAAATTCTTGACTTATTTTTTTTCTTTTGATCTGGCTGTCATGTGTCTTCCACTGCATAATTTCACTTTTACTTAATCAGTCTCATGTCCTTGCACCTGCTAAGCACATACTTCATCATTGAGTTATGATGTGGGAGTCTGCTCTTTATGCTGTGAATATCACTGGTTAATAAATAAACTTTCTTGGGCCTGCACAGGGAATAGAGGTAGGCAGGGAAAACTAAGCTGAATACTGAGAGAAAGGAGGTGGAGTGAGAGAGAAAGAAGCCATGTAGCCCCGCTGGAGACAGACATGGGAACTTTATCTGGTAGGCCACGGCCTTGTGGCGATACACAGATTAATGGAGATGGGTTAAATTAAGTTGTAAGAGTTAGTCAATGAGAAGCTAGAGCTAATAGGCCAAGCAGTGATCTAATTAATACAGTTTCTGTGTGTTTATTTCTGGCCTGAGCTGCCGAGCGGCCAGGATGACCAAGTGGCCTTCCTTCCAATAGAATTATAGACTTATCCTTCTGTTACTTTAAAGTAATTAGGAAAATGTTATATTTTAAGACAACCTTATCCTGGATGTGTTTTATACTCTGTCTAATACTGAGTACTTGAGAAGTGTCTGAGGTAGACCTTGGCTATTTTCTCTGAGTTCTGAGGCATTAATGTAGAGACTGAAAGATAATTTCTGGACTTGAGAGGATTGGTTTCACTGATTCAGTTTCTTCAGTTAGGCACCAGTTACGATGGTTATACTTCTGTAACAGGAAGAGATGCCTTGGATTGGGTTCTGAGGCTGTCTTCCCCCATCTTTGAGGAATTAGGGAGGATGAAGAGTAAGTGATAGAGACTATTTAGTTGGCTTGCATCTTGCTTAAATCTAGCAGACTGGGTGGTTCTAGTTTCATAATTTACTGCCCTACAATACAGTATAAGAATACTTTGAATATGAGAAGGATATATTTCAAAACTTAGTGTTTTCTGGATTTTAGAGAAGCATCCTGTGCATGGACTGGGGATATGTCTCTTCTGGACATCAAACCTGTTAATAAATTTGCAACAAAATGTGATGGGTTGAGTAATATAGATTTGGGATTAGTGGGGCAAATGTGGCCTTACTGTGTGTAGGTGAGCTTTTACTAACCAGTGTGTTCAAGAAAGTGTCAAGCTTGTTTCCTAATCTGTTACTAACTCCTTTAGCTTTCAGATCTTCTTGGGTTTAGGGTGATGTAGGAAATTGGAACTATTTGCACAGACCACCACTATTACATGATTTTCCCCAGAGAGATCATTTCTATTCATGCCAGGTGGAAAAGGAGGAAACAATTCCACCCAAGTGCGACTTGATGAGCTAGTGCATTTACTGGAGCTTCTCACAGAAGCATGGATGAGGGGTCATGTCAAGAACACTGGTAACCTGGCAAACTGTGTCACCAAAAAGCCTGGCAAGCTCAGAGTGTGACTGACAAAAGCTATGGCACTGGAGTTATTTGTATAATCTGTAGGTAGTTGCACTACTGAAACTTGTCCTTTTCTCTTAGAAACATTTTCTACTTTCTTAACTTTGAGAAGGCTATGCACGAGTCCTGTGAATTCCATGTGTCCCTCTGATTCTCCTGCCATGGAAGGTTTCAATCTGGAGTACACATCTACGCAATAGCTAGCAAAACGCTTCCATTGTTTTGCTTCCCCAGGCTAAAGGGGAGGGGTAGCTTATTATATCTCATAAACATACACGTCAGCTGTGAGTCCTTATTAATAGGATATTGGAGACTAGTTAATGAGTTGCATGAATCTTTAGAAACCTTTTTTTTCGTTAAAGTAAAAATACCCACTGCATGCCTGACTTTTGGCTCCGTCCTCCATTTAATGAATAAGACTATGAAACCAAGGCCCCTAGCCTTCACTCTTAGAGACTCCTTCAGTCCCCCAGACTCTTATGTTTTCTCATAGGTGCGAGTCTCTTGGTTATATGTGAACTGAATACTGGAATCTTTGTGTTTGCTACTCCTAGGCCTCCAACGAGAGTGTTCATGATCCCAGGAAGGGAAGTCATGGCTTTCCTAGAACTTTGCTGAGCAGTTATATTGGGCTGTTTGTATCACCTTTTACATCCTGTTATTTATTTATTTATTTACTGGTGTAAAACATGTTTATAATATTCCCAAATGACAAGACTGGGGAGATACTAGCCCTCATCTACCTTTAACTTCTGCAAGCGTTATCACTCATCCCTGTTGGTCAATACTTTGGAACTGTCTGCAGCCAGAATTGGTGATTACCTAGCAGTAGAAAGTTGCTGCTTCCTGGAGAATCTGATCTTCAAGTCAGGCACTTGCAGCAAGTCTAGCTTCAAACCGTTCCACGCAGCCTTTGCCCTAATACAAAGTAGGTGAAATTGAGGACTCTTGCTCACATGTCCCAAATCCCAGCTCTGCTTTCTGATCCCCTTAGTCCATGCTCCACTTCTGCTTGCTCAGCAATGGCCTGGATTTGACAGGGAATAAATGGTCTTCGGGAGCCCAGAACCTAGCCTTAGAGTTTCAGAAGAGTTTAAGGTATCAAGGGATATATGCAGACTTCAAAGATCATTCCCACAGTAGGTACTCAGTGTTAGGCCACAAGAATGGACAAGAGGAAAACAAAATTGATATGGCATAATAGACAAGAAAACAAGGCCCAAGGTTTTTCTCCGAGGTGAAGAATACACAGATACTGCCATTACTAGCCTTTACAGTGAGAAAGAATACTCCTAGTGTACCCAAGAGTCCTGGAACAGACAATGATCTGTGGCCCTGTGTTCTGAGCTTCTGTAGGTCATTTATTTCCTGGAAAACCCAGGCCAGTGCTAAGGTCTCTGCAGTGGATCAGGGACTTGAGATATTAGGAGGCAGAACTAGTCTTTGGCTACATAGGTACAGGGATGAAGGTAAATGTGTGGTAGCTTAAATTATAAAGAGGGAACCAAAGGAATCAGGAGGAGAAACTGTGACCATAGCAGAGATGGGGTCAGAGCTAAGGGCAGGGGAGCATGGGAATGGTTTTCAAGCCCAATGTTCAGGTTCTCAGATCCCTGCTGGATCACTGAGGCTGTCTCTGTTCTTGTGGTATTATCATGAAATTTTGGTCCTAAGTCTCATTTAGTGCCCATTAGTGTCAGGGTTTCATGAGTTTCCATGGTATTGAGAGAATCTCACTGGCATTCATCATTTACTATGAACTTAGTTTCTGGTTAATCCATTTACACCACCCATGTAGGAGTAGTGTTTACATCTGCCATTTTATGAATGAGGTGACTATCATCAAGGTGAGTTTTGTAGTATTCTCTGAACTGGCCCACTGTACATGTTCAGGGTTTAGCCATTGATTTTTTTTTTCTTCCCTAAGTTTCCTGAAGTTGTACATTGGTGTAGGAAGGTCCTTCTGTATTTGGGTTGCTTTTATTGGTTAATAAAGAAACTGCCTTGGCCTTTTGATAGGGCAGGACTTAGATAGACAGGGAAAAGAGAACAGGATACTGGGAAGGGGACAGAGTTAGAGAGAGCTGTCCGCCATGAAGCTCCCAGGTCAGACACGCTGAATTTTTCCCGGTAAGCCACGACTCGTGGTGACACACAGATTATTAGAAATGGGTTAAACAAATATGTGAGAGTTAGCCAATAAGAGGCTAGAGCTAATGGGCCAGGCAGTATTTAAATGAATACAGTTTCTGTGTAATTATTTCTGTGTAATTATAAGCTAGCCAGACACCGGGCGGCAGGAGCCAGGTGGCCGCTGGGACCAAAAGCAAGCACACGCGCCTCTTGCAACAGTACATGAAGACCCATTGGGTTGAATTAAGCTTACTACAAATATGTCAGCTGGTTGAAAGCCTCTTTTCATTTTTTTCCTGCCAAATATCGGTTGACTGGCATGCATTTTCTTCCATCTTGAGTTTTTAATTCTACTGAATGAAAGTCCTTTTGGCTTCCTAAAGAAACTGCAGGAAGAAATATCAGTGGAGGTTCCCCTTGTCCAAATCAGCTGCCCGAGAAAACCGGAAGATGAAGAAATAACACATCTCTATTTTCTGAAATGAACACACAGAGGCAAGAAAAATAAAACTATGTGTGGGCTATCTAACATAATTTTCAATTTGAGAGAGGTGCTGACCTCTAGCTGGATAATATAATGAGAAAATGTGATTTGCTGAATCTGGAGAAAGAAGAAGCCTTGGGAAATTCTCAGTAAGGGTAAGTGGAGGGAGAGCATTGCTTCCAAGGCAGCGGTGGCTGTCATCCAGCACACTGGCAGTGTGACAAAGTCGAATTGTAAGGGAGGCACAGAAAACACTGCTACTGATAATGCTGCTATCAGTGAGGCAGGTTCCAGATGTGGTTGGGAGGGATGAGTTTAAGGGCATGAAGGGCAAAGCAGGGAATTAAGCCAGAATATACACAGCAGTTTGAAGCCTGGTAGTGATCAGACTGACCGGATTGAAATCCTATCTCTGATACTTGCCCTCTTTGTAGCCTTGAGTCAGGTATCATACTTTTTTAAACTTCAATTTCTATAGCTAGAAAATAGAGACAAAAGTCTACCTTATAGAATTGGTAGGGAGCTAAATATGATTAAAAAGAAATAAAATAGCTTATTCATCAGAAATGATTGAGCAATCATCCATTTTAGAGTTCATGCATCATGGGTTCTGACTCTGGGGCTCAAGATGCCTGGATAATAGAAGCCAGGTGCCAATCATGTTCAGGTGTGCCTTAACAGCCGCTGGTTCCTTTCTTATTAAAGCATAGAAGGGTTTGATGGAAAATGCCTGCTCCCAGGGCACACAATGCTTGTCAATACACTCTTGTCTTCCCTGAGATAGATGAAGCAAGCTCTTTTCATGTACGGTATATCACAGTAAAGGAGATGTGGTCTCCAGTCTGCCCATGAAGCCCTGTTTCCAAGCCTTCAGAATCTAGACGTCCATTTAGTCAGCAAGGCTGTATGAGGTATTAGAAAAGCCTGGGTCTTGAGTTAGAAAGGTTGGAATTGTATCTGGCTTGTCATGAACTTTTCATTTAATGTATGTTGATCTAGCTCATCCATTTGAAAAGTATAAGGGAGCTAAGGTACAGTACCTGTACCTGTGCCAGGATCCCCTGGGGGAGAGGAGAAGTCATATGCAAATGCACACTGAGAGTTACGCAAGTTTGGAGATGGAAGGATGCTCAGGATATTCTAAAGTGTGTCAAGCCCAGCTTAAGAAGCTGTATCCTAGAAGGTTTCCTGAAAGAGATAATATCTGAGCCTAGTTTTAAGGGATGAAGAGGATTTGGGATTAGGCATAGAACAATTTAAACAACCTGGGGGTTTATCTTCTTGGAACCTTGCCTTCTCTGATGGAGAAATAGAATCATGTCTCTCTAACAGGGTCATTGCAGCTACTGGCATCTCACTGATAGCTCATCAGTGACATTGTTTCATTCTCAGCAGCACCCAGTCTAGAAGATTTTGTAACCTGTTAGAGAAAGTGGTGTTTTATTACTGTTTTGGAACTGCGTTTTTATGATTAGGGCATCTAAAAAGTTTTTTACTTGCCTTTGGTTCCCTGTATTCATGATTCCCACATGGATTCCACCAGCTACGTGTGGAAAAAATGAAAATAATTTTACTTTGGTGCTGGACACATACAGATATTTTTCTTGTAGTTATTTACTAAGAAGTGTAGCAAACTAGGATTTACAAAATATTTATAGTATTTAACTATTTCAAGAACTATAATTTAGAGACTATTTAAATATATATGAATATGTATAGAGGCTACCTGCAAATACTTCATTTTGTCTAAGACCTGAAAGCTCATAGATTTTGCTTTAACTATTTCCCCTTTCCTGTTCTTTATACCATTTATTTCTGATATTTCAATCTTACATATAACATACTATTTTAAGTCACCCCACAATTTGTGGTGTTGTAATTATGTTTTTAATCTTATTATCTTTTTCTCTTTGTATTTAAGTTTGAGAAATTTCTGTTGGCCTATTTTTAAGATAATCAATATTTCCTTTTATTCCCTTCCTCTTTCTTTTATGACAGAGACTTATTGTTTAGCCCAAGCAGGGTATGGACACCTCTTCCTTCTGAGTCTGCCACCCCAGTTCTGGTATTAAAGGGGTGCACCACCCTTCTTGTTGTACATTCTTTCTTTATTCATGCCCAGTCTATTAATGTGCTCATCAGTAGATTTCTGTTGCTGTGATAAAATAGTCCCCCCAAAAAGCAAGTTAGAAGAAAAAAGCATTTATGTTGGTCAAAAGGCAGTTTATGGTCATATCATTGCAAGGAAATCAACTCAGGAACTTGAAGCTGCTGGCTACATACACAGTGGTGAGCAGAGGGAGAATGAATGCATGCAAGGTTCTCATACCACCATCTCTACACGTACACAGTCAAGGATTCTGAGCATTGGGAATGGTCCCACCCACAGTGGGCTGAGTCTCACCACACCAACTATTGCAATAAATAAACTGCTCACAGTCATGCCCACAGGGCAACCTGATCTAGACAGTTCTTCAATGAGACTGAATTCAGGTGATTACAGATTGTCAGGTTGACAATTAAAATTAACAATTACAATACTATTCTTGATCTTTTCAAATTTTGACATATTATTTTTATTGTTTCAAAGAATTGTCTTTTATCTATTTATATAATTACACAATTCTGCTTGTATAGCCTAATTTTTATTTGAACAGAGTGACATATTAATAATAAGGTTTCAAATATAATGATTTTGTCTTATAATCCTAATATCTATGCGATATCAGATTGTGATTTATTTTGTTTCTTCAGACTATTTTCCCTTGCATTTTATTTGGGGTGCTTTGTAAGATTTTGTTGAGATCCAGATAACAGAAGACTACATCAGTGAAACTTTGCATTAACTTTTACTCTCCTCTTGCTAGAAATCGTGCTGTGCTTAAGGCTTGCTTCCTCCTCTGTTGTTCTTCCTTTTTATTTTACCGTGGCATTGACTTCTTTTAGCCCCCTTCCTCAGAGATGATCTGCACCCGTCAGGATTTTCAGCAGGGTGCTATTGTTGTACTGGAGACTGGTTGATATGGTGAACTGGAAGGAAGGAAGAATATTTTTTTTTTGAGGTAGTAAACTATTTAAAAAGGTAGTGAACTATTTAAAAAATTTTAATTTATTCTATGTGTCTTTTACATTAAGCATTGTGATCCCTTTCATTTCCTTCCTCTTTGCATGCACCCTCTGCTCCTGCACCCCCTCAAATGAAACAAAATTCAAGAAAAAAGGAAAAATATAAAATTTTAAAAATAAAAGAGGGAAAATTAAAAATCTTATCACGGAAGCTGCAGTGCAACCCAAAAAGTCATGCCATATACCCCTTTGTCCATATATCTCTACTTGCAAGTGTTCTAGGCCCCTGGTCTCCACTACACAATTGATGCTTGTAAATGGAGGCTTTTCATCTTGCTTGGTCCTGCAGCTGCTTTTAAAATAACCACTTAGAGGCATAATATTACTTATAGATCTTTGGCCAATGGCTCAGGCTTATTACTAGCTACTGCTTACATTTAAATTAACCCATTTCTATTAGTTTATGTATTGCCATACATAACCTGTGGCTTACCAGTGGTGCTCTGGCATGTTGCTCCTTGGGCAGCTGCCAGAATTTCCCATATTCCACCCTTCTTCTCTTTTATCTCTGCTTGAATTTCCTGCTGGCTCAATCTTGACTTGCCATAGATCAAAACAGCTTTATTTATCAACCCATGAGAGCAACACATATTTACAGCATACAGAAAGAGATTCCATAGCAGATGTTGAAGCCACACTAGGACTCTTCCTGGACATCCTGCTGCTGCCCTGTATTGTGGATCCTGCAGCTTTGGATCTGTGGATCAGGTCCTTCTATGTGGTTCCAGCGAATCATTGATGGGGCAGACCAAGTAATAACCCTGGGTCTGGGCCTGGGCAGCTATAGTGTTGGTCTGCCAGATGGAAAATGGGGAGTACTCTCTCAAGGTCACAATTTTGGGGCAAGTTCACCTACATCTGAGCTAACAGTGTTGACTCTATCGTGCTGACCTCATGAGGTGCAGGGCCTGCTCTCCTAAGTGTTGCAGTTGGTAGAGTGTCAGGGATGGTTCTTCAACTCTTATCCCACCTGCCTCAGGTGTTAATGGACAGTGAAGGGGGGGCAAGTCTTCCTTGCCTATGTTGCCAGAAGACAGATGGGTAGTAGGGACAGTTCTCCCATGGTCACAATTTCAAGGCTGGCTCTCCCACTCCTGTTCTAACAGTGTTGGCTCTATTGTGCTGCCCTGGCAAGGTGTAGGCCCTGCTCAGAGAAAGGGTATTCTATATATCTTCTGAGTAAATCCTTAGACTTTTTGCATCTTGTTTTTGGGAAGTGATGTTTACAAATCAATCTTAGCTTTTTGGCACTCCTTGCAAGACAATGAATAGTACAGGGTCTTGATTAATATTAGAGCAGCTTGTGTGATTAATAGAATAGCTTGAGGAAAAGCAGAGGGGCTTGAGTACATAGTAGAGGGGTTGGAGGGGATAGAGGGTTAAATGCAAAGTAGAGTATCTTTATTAATAGCAATGGGGTTGAGTGAGTAGTTGAGGGGCTTGATGAAAAGTAGAGGGTTTTGATGAATAATTGAGTAGCTTGAGAGATCAGTAAAGGTGCTTGGTAAATAGTAGAGGGGCTTGAGGGAATAGTCCAGGGACTTGAGGGAGCAAATTTTCTTTCTGTTTAGTGAGAGATAACTTTAGGAAATTTCCTTATAATCCTCCATGAGCACTACACTTTGTTATGGATGGCACCCAAATGCTCTTGTAAAGGATATACTTTCCCTTTTCCACTCCAGGGCCACACGGTACTCTTTGTTACCTCTCTGCTACAGAACTTGAAAAGATTTCTATGGCACACATGAAGTATGATGGCTCCTGTAGACTGTTAAACTAGTCCCATTCAGCCTCTATAAGTTTGTTGACGTTACCACCTCTGAGTGCCCACAGGATCATGGCTTTCTCTTGTTCTGCCTCATACAATCAGGTGTCAGTGCCTTTCCTTGCTCATCAGCCTCTCCATTTTTGGAAGGTTTTGTTAAAACTGTTTTCTCCAAATTGAACCATCCCCTCTTGGAGGAAGGATGGAGGCTCAGAGACACATGCATCTCATAAGAGACTCACAAGACTCTTGAGACTACAATTGAAGTTTTATAAACACTAAACAATTGCTGGATGGAGTAGTTGCCTGAAAGCAGTAGAAAGAACTGTAGATAGGCAGGACTCATGCCCCTTTACCAACCCAGTGAAGTCATTCATTCACCAAGGTGTACTTAGGTAGACTTGATCTTTGGTCTATTGTTGCTCTCTGTAAATGATGGGCTTATGTAGCATCCTCAGCAAAAGGAGTGTGACAGGATATCCATGTAGACATGACCTCATTTTATAATGCATCCAAAACAAAGCACCAATTTTCTCCATTCAGTCTTTTCTTGTTTTGTAGGCAGGTGTGATGACTGTTGATACTGGGCTGGAAACCAAGAGCGCTGTACATGTGCATTACAAAGGATAAGAAACACTATTATAACAAATGGCTATTAGTGTCTTAAACAACTCACAATACATCTTAAACATGGAGAATAAATAAGATAGACACAGCAGTGAACATGTTCTATGTTATCATTTACATGAAGTTTGCCCACAGGCAAAATGAATACATGGTGATAGAAATCAGAGCTCTGCTGTTGAAATAGGAGGAGGAGGGAGCAGAGAATCTAAATGCTAACCCCCATTGAGAAAGACTGAAGGGAGCCGGGCTGTGAATACATTTTCCAACTGTGGCAACTGTGGGTTAGTCACGGAATCTAGTTAGCCCTGAACCATCAAGGAATTCTCTCTTCTAGTCCCAGAAGATTCTGCACATAATTCTGTTGACTAAGTGTCAGCAAAGAAAATATTGATAACCATCATGACCCTTGCCTGAATAGACATTGTCTTTAAGATAGAGTAATGGTGATAAAAACTATACATAATATAAACACAGATAGTTCTAAATCTATAAAAATATTAAAATCTGTATCAATGATGACAAATATGTATCTATGCCTAATACATTGGTATGGGTATAGATAGATATGTAGATATATAGACAGGTACATGGGTGGAGGAATGGACAGAGAGAGAGACAGAGAAGGATTAAAACCATGCTAAGCTTGTTTAGCTGTTGCAACTAAATGTAATTAAGTTAGGAGATGACTGTTGCAGTGAGAAGATTGCAAATGTCTTGAGACCGGAGGAAACTGGTCTGTTCTTAGGGTTCTATGGGAAAGGGATTCAACTGGGAATGATGACAGCAGTGAGATTCCAAAGAGTGATAAGGAAAGAGAATTGTGAAAAAAAACTGAAAGAATATGTAACTGCAGATGTCTTGAGGAACACGGCCTATGAGGCTGGTTAGAGAGCCTGGCCTGGGAAAATTACCACCAGTGTGACGAGAGAGGGTTGCTGGTCACAAAGAGGATCAGCAGCAAAGATCTTGAAGATGTTCTCAGATGCATGGACCGGAAGATCTGGAAATGATACTAGAGGGTTGTTTGGAATTGAGAGGGGCAATTCAGAGGGCCTCTTGCTCTCTGCTGACCTCAGCGATGAAAGTAAGGTTCATACGCTTTTGCTGATTAGCTTTCACACACACACACACACACACACACACACACACACACACACACGACAAAGTACAGTTTGTGGTGTTTTCCCTATCTATCTATCTATCTATCTATCTATCTATCTATCTATCTATCTATCTATCTATCTATCCATTTATTTATGAGACAGAGTCTCATTGTGTAACCTAGTCTGACCTGGAAATCTTCTTGTAACCCTTGCTGACCTAGAACTCCTGAACTTGCTGGAATATTGCAACGTACCACCACAAGCAGTCAAAAATATCATTATTTTGTAAAATATTACCAGAAGAAGCAGGAGTTGTGCTTTAAAATCAACAGGTAGAGGTAAACTCTCCAGGCCTCGGCAGGAGAGCACTGGCACCTGTGAGAAAGGAAATGAGAACCATGAAAAACTAACCTTAGCACTGTTGCGGAGACAAGGGAAAGTCATAGTGTAGAGCATTACATTTAAATGGGACGCAGGGTTAGTGTGAGAGACATAAAGGCTCTGGGTAGTGAGCATCCTGAGGGTGCAATAATGGAATTGACAAGGGACTGAAAGGTGAAGGAGAAAACGAAGGAAGGCTGCAGAGGCAGCTGTCAGAGGCGGCAGTCAGAGGGCCTGAAAGATAAAAAAGCACTTGTGATGGTCTAAGAAAGACCCTGGTTACTGTTTCCATCCAGCTCTAACTATGAATACAGTTCAAGTTAGCAGCTGTTTATGGATTGCCCACCCAGTTGCAATCCATTGTACTCAGGGCTGCGGGAAGTGGAGAGATGAATGGAGCCGGGGTTCCACTTACACAAGCAAACAAGGGGCTATAAAAGATGAGAAGATAAAAAGAGAGCTGACTAGAGGGTCCAACCTGCAGCCTAGCATCATCTCTCAGGAGGAAAACGTTTCTGACATAGTAGCTTAGAACCCAGCCATGAGTTACAGGATGCACTCTTCAAAGCAAAGTGACTGTGGTTTTGCTGCCCTATAGCCATGACAGTGTCAAGCTAAGTCATTCAGCCCTATTCCTATCCCTGCATTGCCCTGGGTAAGGGATTACCCATGTAGCCAGTTGCAGCAAGGGATTAATAGTCTCTCTAGACTGCTTTACATCTTTCTAGCCTTACTCAGATTTATTTATTTATTTACCTTCAGGGAACAGGGGGAGACATTGCTGACTTGTGTATCCTTTAGTTAATGTCTGGTATAGACACATGCATGAGAACTCCAAGGGGGGCCTATGAAAGGGAGGCAAATGAGTTTATTTCTTCTTCAGGGGGCAGTGGTGAAATATTAAGGAGTGTTTTGTAAAGGTATCATTGATAGGAGGGTTTGATGCTGTTTACTAGGGAGAGAAAATGTAGAGTGTGGGGCTGGCTTTCAAGAGAATTGCTATGATGGGGCACATGGGGGCTGAAGGGCATGTTTGTGTCAACTGACCTTCATGGATCTATATCTCTCTTCTGGGAATGGTAAGTCATGTCACAGGGCTGATAGTAACCACTGAAAAGCATAGAGATAATCTGGTATGGGGCAGATTTAGTTGAATTTATGGATTAGACAAGCCAGGGTAGACTTTCCCTAATAACTGGAGATCTTTCTTTTTAGTGAATCTCCTTGAATTGTGATTCTAGTAGTGGATGGGCTACTCTCTTCACTTTGCTTGTGGAACACACCCGCCCTCTTCTCCTGTCAAGTTCTGGGTTGTGTCAAGGTACAGCTGTAGGGTCTGCACACTCACCTTTTGCTATAATCATCCTATCTTCACTCGTTCAAATTTCCTCCGAACCAAAGGTCTTGACTAAATTATTATTTTGAAGTAGCTAACAGAGGACTTGATTCTTTAAGTGGCTTAAAGATATGTAAGTCTTTTAGTGGTAGAAGAAATGGGACTAGAAATACATGTTTATGGATTCAGTCATTTAAAATTTTAGTCGAACAACTTTAGTAATTAGAGAAGCAAATGGTGTTCAGTTAAGCTAAAATTCCAACCATTGTTTTAATTGTTGCATAGTTTTACCTGTGTTATAATTTTTGTTGAGTTGTTTTAATAATGACTTGAATGCTTATATAATTTGATCATGCATTATATATCACAGGGAAGAAAAAATAGGGTCACATGAATAATAGTTTCATCTGGGTCAGCATGTATGTATGTGTGTACATCTATTTGTGTAAATCTTATTATGTACACTGATATATAAAAATTACATGTGCATCATCTTTGCAGGATTCAATAAAGAAAAGGAAGTGAACAATATTTCAAGTATTTATGGGTACCATGTGATGATTAGACAAATGTATACATTGTATGATACTCAACTCAAGGGAAACATATACATTTCCTCAAACATTTATAATTTCTTTATTGGAAAGCAGCCTAAGGTTCTTTCTTCTAGCTTTCCTGAAATTCCCACTATATAATGAATTTGCAGGGTCACCCTTCTGTGTAGAATCCTGGGACTTCCCAGTGTTGGTTAGCTATGACTTGGTTCTGGCTGTTCAGTGTTCCCCCATCATCTCATTTGGCAACTACCATTCTACTGTCAGCTTCTGTGAGATTAACTTCTTTAGATTTATGGCTTGAGTCATGTCTTTTCAAAATTCAATCATGGAAGTCCTTACCCAAGCCCCCTATTGGCCAGCAAGCCATTGTTTTTCTGACTGTACCTCTCTGAAATGTTGGGTTTACAGATGTATGACCTTGTGCCTGGCTTTTATGTGGGCCCTGGGGATTCAAACCCCATGTGCAGCAAACATTTACCCATGAATATATATTCCAAGCCAATAATTGTGTGTTGGGTACAATATCTTGTTTTGATGCACAAGTATGGTGTGATATGTTATAACATCAATGTAAATAACATGTCCACTGCTTTATACATTGATCATTTCTTTGTGTTTAGTATGCCCAGGATCCTCTATTCTGGCTACTCTGTAACAAACGATGAATTCTTGAATCTGTAGTCACCTTACTATATCACACAGCACCTAAAATAAGCCTCCTATCCACTTGTAACACTATACCTATTGAACATTCTCTTCCATTAGCCTCTCTCCTACAGTATCTAATAACTACAATGCTACAATTAATTCTTAAGTAAATAACTCACTTAGATGCCATCCGTGGATAAGATCATGCAGTTTTTGCTTCATTATGCTTGTTGTGCCACACCCTGCCTTTTCCTCTGAGCTGGTAGACTGGGGAGAGATTTCTTATTTCTCTGCCTTTTGAAGCAAGAGAACAGCTCTTAGCAGTCATGCACCATCCCCTAGTGTTTCTTACCGTAATATCTGTTCTAGATTATCTCTTCCCCTATGACACTCATTCTGGGTTAGTTCCAGTAAAATATCCTGAATGTTTCTTTTGAGTTTTTTTTTTAAATTCGGGAGTTCATATTTCTAACAGCAAATAGGGGATAATGTGTGAGAATAAGTTCTGTAAGTGGTGGGGATCAGGTTCGGACTGCCCTTGAGGATTCTGTCTGATCATTTACAGTCTTCTGCATAAATCATTGTAGGACAATTCAGCAGTGGGTTAAATTGCCTTCACCTTTCCTGGAGGCTACAACATAGTTGTGGGAGTGGGTTGATTAATGAAATGAGGCCTGGAGAATTCTTGCGCACAGAAAGGTAGGATTGTGGCAGGAAATGGGCACCAGATACTTCTGAATCCAGACTCCAAATGCCAGAAGGCTTTTGATTGCTACAACTTGTGGTCGCATTTGGCAGCGTGATGCATGAGACCCCAAACTGCAATAAAGGGAAAGAAGATTGCAGCTCTCTTGGCTTCCAGAAGTTAATAGTAGAGCATGGCAAGGAAGTAGGCAGGACACTGCCAGGGACCAGGACATGGCGTGGAGAAGGTCAGCAGCCATCTGCTGAGAGTGGGAAGGACAGGAGTCTGCAATGGAGGCTGATTTAAGAATGCACCACAGATCATCAGAGACCTGGGGGATTAGCAAAACAGCCCAGTATGTTTGCTTGCCAGTGATAGTGCACCCAGTCTCTAGGTTCTAGAGAGGCATATTAGAATAATTCTGTGGAGAGGCAACACAGACAGAAGGCATGTCAAGTCCTGCCATCTGTTGAGTGAGCAGGTGACTTTATTTATTTCATACTCTACAGTTCTAAGTAGAGCTTTGCTTCACTTAAAAAAAATAATTTCTGTTTCCGAGGAGAGTTTGGAAATGACTGATTTCACTGAAAACATGCAAAACAACTCGGGAACTTTCAAGATATTACTTTAACTTGCAAGTAAGTTTGAATATATGTTACAGGGGTGCTGAGGCAGGGCTTTTAGGGCCATGTTCTTCATGATCCACCTCTAAGTCAAGAACCTGAGTACATAGCATCTATAAAGAAAGGTTCTAAGGAACTGCACAAAAACAGGGGGCACAGGACACAGGAGGGAAGAAGGTGGGAAGTCTATAAAGCTAAGCCGAATGTAAGTTACCTTAGGATCTCACTCAGGGCAAGGGAGTTGGGGCCAATAACCTGTCACCAGCCTTTGCTTACAGACCGTCTCATATGGGCATGGCTGTCAGTCATTCCTTCCTTCCAGTGTAGCTAAGCTGCCTAACCAATGTAAGGACAGTTCTTGGATAAAGGTTGCAGTTGTGTAGAGAACATAGAAGCTGAAGGAAGGACACCTCTTACTCTTAAAGGAATTTTAGGTGTCTGAATAGATAAGAATTGTCTCTTAGAGGTTCCTTAATGAGTTCAACAGGGAAAGAACAAGTGTGACCCCCCATCTCCTGTTCTCAGCTCTTCCTCCTTCAACATTTCCAAAAATCTCTTAAAATCAACCTTGCTGGTTCATTCCTGGACCAGAGTAGCTTACAAAAGTTTGACTTGTACAGTACTGGGAGTGTTGAAGTAATTCTGAAGTTCTAGAATAGTCAGGCAGGAGTGCGGAAGGAAAAAGAATGGTCATGCATAAACTCACAGGCAGAAGTGGGATTTCTTGCAGACAGGTGTGTTGCATTTGTGTGTGTGTGTGTGTGTGTGTGTGTGTGTGTGTGTGTGTATTTAAACCACTTGACAGTAATGTCCAGAAGGGACTCACGGAGAAAGAGCACATGCATGCCACCTGACACCTGCATGTTCCCTGTTGTCCTCCTGTCTCCTGAAAGGAAGACCTTATGTAATTCATTGTAATTAAAACATCCTAGAAAGGAAAGACAGGGACCTCCAGTTCCATCTAGCCAAATTGTCGCATCAATAGCCATTCACGTTTCTTGATCTTTAAAGAGTGAATTTGTTCCTAATCAATACTTACTGATTAATGGTCTGGCGGCAGTCATTTTATATGTTTTGCTATTGCTGCTCTTTTAATTATTCTTAAATTACTTTTATTGCTTGGGAATTTTGTGGATGCATAGAGTGTGTTTTGATCAAATCTACCACTCGTGCGCTCCCCTTAAGTTCCTCCCTCCCAGTCTCAAAAGTTCATTTTTTCTAAGCCCACAAGTCAACTTTGTGCTGCCAGTGTTCAAAAGCCTTAGCCATTGGAACAATACAAATAAAGAGATTTCATCTCACCCCAGTCAGAATGGCTAAGATAAAAGAGACAAAGGACAATAAATGGTTTGAATGTGAAAGGGGAGCAACTTATTCACTGTTGGTAGGAATACAAACTTGTACAGATACTGTGGAAATCAGCGTGCAGTTTTCCCAAAAAGCTGGAAATAGATCTACCATATGATCCATTTTTCAAATACATTTCTAAGCCCCTCCCCTTTTCCCCTTTTTTTGAGAACTCAACGTTTAGTCCCATGTCTCATTTTTTTAAAAATGGGTGGTCTGGTTTTTTTTGGCATTTACTTTAAAAGTTCTCTGTATTCTAGATAACTGTGTCATCTGCATAGCTGGAAAGGATTTTACTTTCATTCTGTAAGCTGCATCTTCACTTCCATGATGGTGTTTGTTTAGGATGTTTCATTTTGGCAGTCCAAGCAGATGGATACACTGGTGGAAACAGTGATGGCTTGAACTGCAGAGCTACATCGGCTCCCAGATACAGAGAATGATGAATTTGGGGAAAGAGGCAGATGATGATTGTGGTGGTTTGAAGGAAAATGTACCCCACTCGGAGTGCCCTGTTAGGAGGTATGACTTTGTTGGAGTAGAGATGGCCTTGTTGGAGGAAATATGTCACTGTGGGGGTGGGCTTTGAGGTCTTCTGTGCTCAAGCTATGCCCCGTAGGACACAGAGTTGCTTCTGCTGCCTGTGGATCAAAATGGAGAACTCTCAGCACCTTCTCCAGCACTATGTCTGCCTGCATGCCATAAAGATAGTGGACTAAATCTCTAAAACTGTAAGTCAGCCCCAATTAAGTTTTCCTTTATAAGAGTTGCTGTGGTCATGGTGTCTCTTCACAGCAATAGAAACCCTAACTAAGATCATGGTAATGGGTACTTAAGTTTCATTCTATGCCAGTGGAGAGCACCCAACAGAGAGTCTCTCAACCACCATGTAGAGCAGAATTGACCCAGAAGGTCAATTTCTCTGCCCCAGCTAGCCGAGCACTAGAACAGCAGTAGCTGGGGTTGACATTTACCTTGGCTTTTCTGGGTTTTGTTGCTGACTAATATGGCCTGTCAGTCCCAGAGGCCAATGTTGAGGTGTTGACACTGAGTACCACGTGAGAAAACCAACCAGTCACTTGCTGGGAATTTGTTAACAGTGGATTCCCTGCGTTCTGGGGAAGGTATGGCTTCACCACCACTGTCACTGATGTTTATTTCCCACTGTGATAGCACAGCTGTTCAGGGTACACTATTGTCTCAGTCTATGAATCTTCTCTTTTTATAACGTCAAAGCATCCCAGTGCACACATGACCATTAGAGCCCCTAAGTATTAATCTGAACCTCATCAGAGATGCTTCTTGGTTTTTTTTTTTTTTGCAATAGATGGTGATTAACACAGAAAATAATAAACTACTGAATGCTCATCTCCAGTGGAACATTTACAGCACACCCTCTCTTCCCAAAGCTCAGGGGCAATTGCAAAAGAGAGGACTGCAGGAGTCTAAGAGCCAGAGGCAGTGGATGAGTATAGGAAAATAGTGTTTTCCACTCACAACAGGGCAGTTGCACATACGAATGCACAGATGTTATGGAAGTATGTGTAAGACCTACACAAGCCCAAGCTGCTCAGAATCCCAGCATGGAGAGAGGAAGTGGGTATAAAAGCATTTGTGCAACTATGTTCATAGCAGCATTGTTTGTAATAGGCAGAACCTGGAAACAACCTAGGTGCCCCTCAATGGAAGAATGGATCAAGAAAGTGTGGGTTATATACTCATTAGAATATTACTCAGCGGTAAAAAACAAGGACATCTTGAAGTTTGCATGCAAATGGATGGAAATAGAAAACGCTATCCTGAGTGAGGTAACCCAAACCCAGAAAGATGATTATGGTATGTACTCACTCATTAGTGGACCCTAGCTATAAAATAAAGGTCACCAAGCACTTAGCTCGCAAGCCCAGAG